>JARJDZ010003984.1:0-20904 GCA_030264555.1 Aleochara sp. GC000083 | reverse complement strand
CTTACAAGTTGAGTTGGTTCGAATCAGCGCACGCGATTTCGCGTTTTAATTTTAGCCGAACAGTGAATAGCATCGGCCTCTATCCAACGACCATCGCAATATTTCCACATCCGTGCGATGCGAATTGTGCGTGGTGCTCGTGCATGACTTAAGTCGCTTTGGCAGAGACGCAGTTTGAGCGCGCTTCAAAAGTTTCCAACTCTTCCCAAACTGAAACGAAGAAAACTGAAGACGCAAAAGTAGACAAGATAAAGTAAAAAGTGGTTGTGGTGGTGTTAATGTGGATTACTGTGACTTAAGTTGCTATTGGAATTATGATGAATGCTAAGGGAATTCGCAGAAAGAAGTCTTCCTTGGGTGAAGTCAAAGTTGCTGTTGTTGGTGCACCAGGAGTTGGAAAAAGTGGTAAGAACAAATGACAACGAATATTTTTTCTTAATTATCCTTGGAAAATAAAACTTTGATTTGAATACTTCAAATCCTTTTTCTGACTCAAGGCAAACTAAAAATGTTGATTACAAGTCTTAATGAAAATTTTATAATAACAAACTTAAGAAAACTAAAAATTTTAGGTTCAAGGATAATTATCCTTAAATGTAGTCTTGAAATTTGGATAACATGCAATTTTTTTAATACTAAGAAAAAATAATTTTTCGACTTGATAAAAAATTTCAAATAAATGATAAATAGCAAATATTTATAAGTTTTTAAATATTATAAACTAATAGATTTGAAAAACAATCGTAACTTAATTCAATCGATCAATATATCAATTTGAAAATTGAATGACTCACTAAATTCAATAACAAACAAAATATGAATTTCTTAGATTTATTTGAAAAACAATCAACTTACAACCCAATAACAAGTCATTCGAAAATGATAAATGAGCACAAACTAAATTAACACATTTTCAATTTCGACATCTTTCTCCCATAATCCTTGTGTTTCTTTTACGATTCTTGCTTACATTTCCGTTTGTTTGTGCAGCCTCGATTGTGTGAAATGCTAAACGATTGCAAATCCTTGTAACAATTGAGATCACACGTATGGGAAATGTCACTTTTCACTCAGCAATCTTCGAAGTGTTTACAACTTGGAAATAAAAAGAAATGAAATGATGATAATGAGGTTAAAAGGATAACAAATCAAAGAAATATTTGGAATGTTCTTCTATGAATTTACTTATTGTAAATTATGAATTTTGCTTAATATTTGCTATCATTCAATGTGATTGTTTCGAGTGCATTTGAGAAAATGTGCGTGAAAATGGAAACCTTGAAAATGAGAAGGAAAATGTAAATATGTCGTCTGAATGTCATAATATTCGAGATTACTTAATTAAATTGAATTCGACGTTGTAAAAACTTGGACGGGAAATGTTTTCGTGGTGTTCGTTTGTACTTGCGTTCCAAAAATAAATACTAAAACGTGTGAACGATCAAGGTTTGGGTTGTAAATTGGCGTAACGAAATTTCAAATTTCATATTTACACTTGCAGCCAATCTTTAAGTGCATAATTTCATGTGACATATTTTTCAAAAGTGCATCAAAAATAACTACAACTTAAATTTTGATCTTCCATGAAATTCTAAAATTTTATTTCAAACATAAACAAATTAATTTCAGAATTTAATGTTTATTTCTTATCTTCGATATCCAAATAGTATTTTTTGTAAATCATCTGCCTTTATTCTACTTTCTATTTTTTACAAAAAATTTCAATGAATAACCTCACTCACGCATAAATTTTCGGGAAAATTCTTCATGAATATCATTGGTACTACGCTTCAATCAGTCATTTCAACACAATGTTTATTTGTTTAATAAATTACATAAACAATTTGTCAGATACTCGCTAAATATTTACTCATTCATAATACTCCTGTGTGTTGTAATTTGAATGGGTTGTAAATTCAAAAAAATTATGTTTAAAATCATAACCCAAACAAAAATTTTCAATATTTTTAACTGAAAAAAAAAATGGTTTTTTGTTGTATTATACAAACAAGTTGTTTACTAAGGAATCTATTTTCATTTTATTTGTATTTTTCTCTTTGATTTTCAGCATCGTTTGTGGTTTTGTTTCTCTAACGATTTAATTTAATTATGTCTGTCTCAATGTCATATTAGAGAGTTTAAAAATAGATTTTAGAACAATTTTGAATCAAATTCTATTTCAAATTAGAAAATTCCACAATTTCGTGATATCTATTAAAGAAAATTAAATTAAAATTCAAGATTAATTTCTTACATCTCTAAGAGAAAACTTTAAATAGAACTATTTCTTGAAAATACGATGAAATTCTCTCTTTGAACTAAAAATACAAATTCGTTTATAAAATCCATTTTCTCCATCCTCAAACTATCATTAAATTATATTTATAGAAAATTGAATAAATTACCCGGAACAGGATACATAATTTGTGATAATTTCTCCGAAAAATTTCCCTTGTTAAATAAATAAATTCTAACAAAAGTTGGTGTAGTTGAAAATTTTTAAAATAAACACCCCCGAAAACAAATAATCAAATAAAAACCAAACTCGATAGAAATTCGAGTACGAAAACCTTGTACTTTTTGGTTGTTGATGTAAAAGTTTATGTCAATAATATCGATCCAATATCATCACTTCTGTGGGCAGAATCGATGGCTGACATTCGGTGTCAATCAGGAATTCAGCAGACAAGCGTAAACGTGTTTAATTCGAATGTTCGCCCCCGCAATTTGCTCCTCTTGTCAATCACAAGTGCATACAGACAATGACAATGAACTACATGTACTATCTAAACTCGGTCTATCGACTCGGTCTAAATGCTAGCACTTGTTTGCTGGATTCGAGCGTTGGCCATAATTTAATCGAATTTTCCTCGAACATGGGTGGCTTTATTTATATGTTTCGACGCATCGATGACAATGTAATCACATAATGGACACACAATATGCGTCCAACCACATTGTGTATCCTCGCCATTGTGAACCACAATGCATTGATGGCGCTGCTATCCAAACCAGTGCAGATGATTTGATTTTTAATTTATGCGCTGCAATGTTTAATGATCTGCTTCTATTATCTATTATATCGTAAACCACTTGAGTACTCTCGCCACCAAACAACAAACATCAACCCTAATCTGTTCCAGGACAAGAACACGACCAACAGGACATAGGACCAAAATTCAAGACAAACATTTGATGTTAATTACTCAACATTAGATTGTGTAATTAGTTGTTGATGGTGTTTAATCATCCAGTTCATTTTTTATTATTTTTTTGGATTATGAGTTTATGTTATGTAATGGGACTGATGGAATTTTATTGGAAAGAGTTCAAAAGTATTTTTGATTTCAGGAAAGTCCTGCCAAAAGCCATCACGTTTCCATTATCGTTTCGGTTCGAAACTTGTCACCTTGATCTTTATAAATATCACCTGTTTATAACAAATTTATTACTCGACACGTTCGAATTTTTAAAATATTAATTTTCAACTATCCACGATTTTTTTTTCTAATATTATTAAATGTTGGGATATTAGTTTTTAATTTGGATGTGTTTTTCGCAGCCATTGTGTACTTCAATAGAATGGAATTCGTTTAATAAACAAATTCATTCGATTCGCAAATATCATTGAAGTGAAATGATGCTGAAAAGCGCGTTAATTTTTATTTGCTTTTGTTTTTCCAGCGTTGGCCGTTCGGTTTTTAACGAGGCGTTATATTGGCGAATACGATCATCAATCAGGTGAGTCTCTCTGATTAGCAAATACCATGGCAAATATTTCAGCCCGTCTGTTTCGATTGCGACTGGAAAATTCACTCCAATTTTGTTTACTGTTTCGTTTCACTGATTTGTTTGCGTTACATGCAGCGTTCATTTTTTTCAAAATATTTGCCTACTGCTTGATTAAAACAAAACCTCTTAAATGATGATAAGTGAGATTGAGATTTAGCAGAAGTGCATGTTAAATATGCGGAAGTTTGCAAGTATTTAGTTTCTGGAAATTTCTGGAAATTCGTGGTGAATATGCAATCTGCTGCATTCCAGCAGGTTTCTTGTGTTTATAACTCTTGGATAGGTGAAATTTTCCATCGATTGCTTAGATCTGACTGATAGATTGCACATTTCAATCAATATTTATGTCTATGAAGTAGTTTTAATTGGGTGAATTAACTGGAAAATTCACCTCACATACTTCAATTTTAGGTAGAGAAATCTAAATCAATTTTTAATATAATTTATCATTCTAAATACCAAATGATAAAAAATTTTATTAGCTATAAAGCTAATTTTAAGGTAATAAATTTGGTCTATTAGTTTTTTAAATATTTTGGAAAATGTAAGATAATGCAATTAGAAAATACAGAATTTTTACGTTAAGTTTACTTCAAAAATATAAGTTCTTGTAATAGCATTATTTGTTATTACTTAGGATTAAATTAAAGTTCATTCAATATACTACAAACTAGTTTTTAAATTTATTTGATTCATTTGAAAAATATATCCAAAAATCTATTTCAAAATCGACCAATGTCAAAATTTGACAGGATAACGAGATATTCTCATATGTATCTACTTAAAATGCAAATAATATGCAAAAATTTGAATAAAAACGAATGAAATATTGTATTACAAATAAATTTCATAAATTTCCTTGCTTTAATTTTCATCTTTCTTACAGACAATCGATACAAACATGAAGTCCTCGTTGATAACGAACCAGTCCTCTTCGAAATCCTGGATACTTGTCCAAAGGTAACAAGCAATCTCCAATCATAAATTTCAATATGATTAAGAAATAATTTGCAATTTATATTATAACTTATTGACAGAGATAAGTTATGAAATTGGGAAACACTTTCATGAAATCAGACATCAATTTGTAGCATTTCCTTCACACAGGATCGAAAACAGACCTCTGACTATGAGTCTAGTTCAAAGAGAGTTTGCCAGCCATAAATTCGCACAGGCGAACGATTTACAATCTCCTTCGCCCACAAGCTTCCAACAACCTCCATCGACAATTGGTGCTTTAAGTAATTTATAATCTTCCCAAATCGAATTCCAGTAGAATCGTATAATAAATTTCCCGCGCCAAATTCGCGTTTAACATTTCATTTATTCCATCACAACTGCTAGGAAAAAATCAATCAAATTTCTGATTTGTTGATTTATTATATTTGGGTAGTGATATTTCAATTTTTGGAGCGTAAATCATACGCTCATAAATCATCCGTGGAAGCGAAAACAAAATCGTCCAAATTTGAAGTGTTGTACACTTCACTAATGCTTCACCAACGTAATCCTCAATGCACATAGTTTCAGGATAAACATTTTACCTATCCCTGTTGTATGACTGCTGGGCACTTGTTCAATCGAGTGCGTTAGTTCGTAGAGCTAGCAAACATTCGATAGTTAGATTCACAGCAGCTTGATGTAATTTATGTTTTTTGCATTCGTGGGTGGCTGAACTGATGGTGATGTCGTAACATGTACTAATCTGATGCCACGTGTGAAGACGAAAACAAATTTTCTCATTTTCGCATTTTCTGTTAGCTAACTAGATAGTTTTTCGAGTGAGTTTTGTCAGATTGAGTAGAAGCTATAAATTAGTTAAAAACTTGCATATTTCATATGTTGGACGTAGATTGGTGTAGTGACACATCATTACACATAAATTACTTTTTACAAATTGTCTGGTAATTTATTATCCTGCAGGTTGCAAGAAGTAGGATTTGTTTTTGATTTTTAGCATGAGTGTTTATTTGGATATTTATCAAATGTTGTTAGTAAGTTGCAAAGTGATTAAATTAGTTGGTAACGGGTGTAAATTAGTCTAAAAGTTTATAAGTATACTGAAGTTTTTATTGGTGCAAGTTTAAAAGTTTCAATTATGAGGATTTGTGCGAGAATTACATTAAAACATATTTGCACAATTGATTAGGTAATTGAAATAAATTCTATTGAATTGAACTTCAAGATATATAAAGTAAAATTTATTACCTTTCAAATTGTGAAAAGATCAAGTCGATATCTTTATTAGTTTAGAAGTTACAAGCATTTTAGTGGAATTATTCACCTCAAATTTCGTCCTAAAATTATATTTATTCATTAATTAATTATTACGGCGTTTTTTAAAAAATCAATTTCTGTGAGGTAATAGCTTAAATCATGCCCTTTAATTTGCTTTTTTAATCATCGAAATCGGTCCAGTAGTTTTTGAATTAGAATGAAAAACAACTCTTATGGGAATTTACATTGGCAAATCTTTAACCAAATAACTTAAAACCGGAGACAAGCCCTCGAAAATCCATGATGGCGGCTCTCATTTGATTTACATTGCTGTTGCTAAGGTTAAAACACCCGAGTTCGGTGTTCCTTAGCAACCACCTTAAGCGGCACGAAAAAATCCAAATTGCAGCGATATGAGCTATTTCTCTTTCACATTTTCATTAATATCTCCGAAACTAATGAACCGATTAATTTCAAATTTTCAGGGTTTGTTTATAATATATTCACGGATATATTTAAAAATTTTCAATGTCGGAAATCAATTTGTTCATAATTTATTAATGTTTAAATATGATATTTGTTGATTTCTTAGATTTTACATGGGGTTTTCTCGCAAACGGTTCGGCCGATTTTCACCAAATTTGGAATATAAGCTAATGATATTATGATTATTAATATACTGGGGGTGGAAGTCTTCTGAAGTGATCGGGGGCGGCACTTTACTCTTGACTAAAATTAAAAAATCTTACAAATTTTATAGAATTTTCTATTAAATGTTGATTAAATTTGGTATACATATTAAATAAGGCAAAAGGGAAAATGTTCCGGGGGTGGCATAGCTTTAACACAAAAGGGGGCGGCAGAAAATTGTAAGTTTAAAATATTTTTTTCTTTAAAGCAACTCTTTCAAGTAATGATAATCATTTTAGAAATGTAAGGGTAATATGAGTGCCAATGAAACTTCCACTACCTCCTCAGACATTGGGGGCGGCAGGAGCTGTGTAATGCTTTCGGGGGCGGCAATTTCTTATGCAACGTTCCTTCATATCTTAAAAACTACTGGTCCGATTTTGATGATTAAAAAAGCATTTTAAAGAGCATGATTTAAGCTTTATTGAAACGATATTTTCACATCCAATTTCAGAAAACGACATTGAATTAATAAATTGATTTCTTTGTATAGAAAAATGTTTTTTTAACAGGATATATCTACAATATCCTTAAAGGTAACAATAATTTCTTTTCACATATCATATTTCTGGCTATGACACAATCAGATAACATCCTGATCCTCTTATCATTTGGAACCAGGATATGATAACTCTAAAACTCTAAAACCTCTTTCTTTGTCCACACAGGCTGAAGATGAATACCCATCAAACGAGATCTTCACCTGGGCTGATGGCATCCTCCTGGTCTACTCGATCACCGACCATCGATCCTTCGGGTACGTGAAGAGGGTTGCGGCAATCCTCGCTTCCGGCGAATACGACCTTCCCATCCACCTCGTCGGGAACAAGAGTGACATGGTGCACCTGAGGCAGGTGACCTCCGAAGAAGGGGCCTTTCTTGCACGGGACTGCGAGAGCGGTTTCGCCGAGGTCGCTGCCGCCGAGCAAGTTGGTCCTGTAGCTTCTGTCTTCCACGAGTTGTGCAAAGCAGTCCTGGCTGCACGCCGGAAGTCCAAACATTCCCTTCTGGAGCGAATGCTCGGGACGCGCAGCACCAACCTCAAGTTGTATGTTCGTGGAAAAAGCGACAGTGCCCTCCCGAAGGATTGAACCACTCCTCGTCGTCCTTCTTGGTGTCGTTCGTCCTTGCTGGCCGTCATAAACACGCATTTTTGTGAGCGGTTCGATGTTTGCGAAAATATGGGTCAGGAATGTGCAATAAAATTAGATCCACGAGTGGATTAGTGCACAGGTTGAAGAGTCGAGAATTGCACAATTTAATCTGCCATTAATCCTGGAATTTGATTAATGTACATTTAAGCTTTTTGCGTAATAACTGCAATTTTGTAACCATGGCAACAACAATCCAAGCATTCATTTTTAGGACTATGTGAAATTCTATGGAATTTTTGATGATTGTGCTTCAAGAGATGAAATAGAACTTGAAAATGAAATTTGGCTCACGAAAAGTAGTTCTTTAAAATTATAATTTTAGGATGTCTGTTTACTTTATACGTTTATAGGTTATTATAGTGAGGTGTGATTTCTATGGTTTTTTGTTTCCTATGCTCATTTTCGTAAACGTTCTTGTACACAGTGTGCACATTATTTGTTGCCAAAAATAATCAAGGTGCTCTATTCTCTATACTTATCTTAAACGAGTCGCACAGATGAAATTTGTATTTGAACTAGTTCACCTAGATTTTCTCACTTTTCATTAAAATACTTGCAAAATTTTTGCAAAATATTCGCATGGATATATAACGCATGAAACATATTTTTTAATATAGAAATTTTTATTCGAAATATTATCCACATTTGAAAAAGTAAAAAATAGTTGGGTAAACATAAAGCTGGAAGTATATTCGCCTAAGAAAAGTTTATAATAATTATTAAATATTTGCACAGTATCCTTAATTGCCTCACTGAAGGATATAATAACAAATCATTATTTCCGGTGACCCATTTCAATTTTTCGTTAAATAAATATTCTGATAGAAAAAATCCTTAGAGATTAATTATAATAAATACGATTCTAGTCATAAGAATTGTCTGAACTAACATATTTTATTATATAAAGCCTTAAAGACAATTTTAAAAATATTTTTGTATTCCTTAAAAATATGTATTCCAAATCATGACATTCATGAAATTACAGTTGTTATCATAATTTGTGTCATAGTTTGAATTATTCATTAAAACAAAATAGAAAATTTTCTAATTTTTAAGTTAGTTATGAACACAAGAAATTTTTCAACACACATTTACAATCTTTAGGTGATATTTTTCACATTTTAATGATATTTCAATGGGTAAACAAATCATATTCTAGAAAAATGTTGTCAGAAATTTAGACTTCAATTTTTCTGCCATTTAAAAATTTTATCAATAAAATTCTTTGATGAAACTGGGACTAGTTATAGAAATTTAGTACCAAGTTACATTTAGTGAACTAAATTGAAGTTCAGGGAAATGTTAACGTCTTAGTTGGTGTTATTAACTACAATTGTTGTACGACACGTAGTACTACAAGGTATTACCAACATGCAAATGCGTTTAATTTATACGCATAAGTCAATGATAAGGTCTATCATTAGCATCAATTGCCCATTTGTCTCATTCTAGGTACCGAGTCATCCAGGAACAAGTACTTCATCCACATTTGTTCACGTACATCAACTCCCTAATGTATTCCTCCTCGTCCTCTCCTTCTATTCTTGCATGGGAGGAACCATTGTTTACATTTTTCCTCCTGTTCCCGTTTCTGCCAAACAACGAGCTGGGTCTTTGTCTCTAACCGACAACAAAGAAAACGAAAATTCGCATGCAGAACGGCATGTAGCTGCTTATTACCGACAATAAAAGCCATAACTATCACATTTTCTTCGACGACACGAGGGGCTGCATTTCGACAAACAAACACATCTCATGCCTTCAATGTCTTCATGCGCCATTATGCCATTTATTTAATGCAGCCTGACGTTAAATGCAAAACAGCACGTAAACCAAGGAAGTATTCCGTATTTCCATGAAGGGACGCTTCATCCACGAAAAGGACGAATCAGTTTATATCCAGAAATGTTTCTTGTAGGTTGTGACAAGTTAAATATAATACAATATCAACGATTTGTAGGAGTTATTCTGCAATTAAACAGTTGTTCTTTTTGAAATTACTGGTAATTAGTCTGAGTGAAAGTGAGTTCCTTGAGTGGAAAATTTATGATTTTCCTTAATTTCACATTATTTCATTCAGAAAAGGACGAATTGGTAAATATTCAGAAATCTTCATTGAACATTGTGACTTCAACGATTTGAAAGAGTTATTTTACAACCAAATAGTTGTTTTTGTAGAAATTATTTCTAAATAATCATCATCGAGAAATATTTCATTCAAAAATCGAATGTCGAATCAGTAGACAATTAGGAATCAACTTTGAAGATTGTGATATTCAAAAAGAATATATTTGCAAAAATTATCCTGCAAGAAAATTGTTGTTCTTCCAGTATTTATTAGAAATTATCTACACGAATGAGAGTTTCCCAAGGTGGGAAATTTGGATTTCACCTAATTTCACGTGAACATTCTCAAAAAAGGACGAATCAATACCAGAAATCTTATTTGAAAGTTTTGACTTTAAAAAATTAATATTTCAAAGATTATCAAGATTTATCCTGCAACGAAATAATTCTTCCTTAAAAATTGGTGGAAAATTCAAGATTTTAACTATTTTCACCTTATTTCACTCTGAAAAGGACAAATCAGTATACAATTGTGAATATTACTTGAAGATTGTGACTTTTAAAAAGAATTTAATTTGAACACTTTGGAGATGTTATCTTAAGACAAAACGATTGTTGGTAAATTATCTGGGTGAATGAAAGTTCCTAGAATTTATATTTCTTGTTATATCAATCAGAAAAGGACGAATCAGTAAATAACCAAGAATCATCCTTGAAAGATGTGACTTCAGAAGGAGAATATAACTTCAAAGATTTGCAAGAGTTGAGTTGTGATAAAACAATTGTTCTTCTAGAAATTATTTGTATTTAATTTGGATGAATGAGAGTTTCCCAGGATGAGAAATTTAAATTTTACGTAATTTCATGTTATTGCTTTGAAAAAAGGATGAATCAGTATCAGAAATTTTCTTTAAAACATTTGGCTTAAAAAATACAATTTCAAGGATTTTCAAAACATATTCTCCAAGTAAACAATTCTTTTCTATGATTTCTTCTTATTTTTCGTTATTTCGTCCAAAAAAAGGACGAATCAGCAGCAAATCAGGAATCTTCCTCGAAAAGGACCTTCAAAAATAATTTAATTTCAACGGTTCTGAAGAGTTATCTTTAAATGAAACCGTTGTCCTTCTAGAAATGACCGATAATGAATAGGAGTGAACCAAAGTTCTTGGAGGTGGCGAATTCAAATGGTCCAGGATCAAAAATGGTAACAGGACTTTCAAAGAGGTGGCAGCATCAGCATCCCTAGGAACACACCGACCATCCAGCACAGCATCCAGAGAGAGTGCGCGCCGACGCACTGGACGCCGGGCGTCGCTTCCCCCGAATTCCTCTGTCGTCATCATCGCCGTCGTCCTGTGCCACCTCGTCCTGCTCGTCCTGCCAGCGGCCGTGGCAGCGACGCGCACATTCCGGTCCAGCAGACGTAGTGGAGGCTGTGAAGCGCCATGACCGGCGTCGTCCTCTTCGCCATCGTCAGCGTCGTCCTCGGCGTGCACATCCTTGCGATCGATGCGAGCAGCGAGAAGATTCCTCTAGGTGAGTCCTTCCAAATATTTCTTTCTCTCAATCGGTCCGCAAACATCCGCGAAATCCGCGATGCAAGCTGCGAACTGATGTTGAGGTTAGTACAGGATTCGATGGGCCATCTTTTTTCGTGCGGCCAGCAAAACAACATCCAGGATTATTGTGATCCTTCGTGCGAACGGGATGCTGTGTGTGTGGTGTGTGCGTTGGGGGGATGTTAAGGACTCGATGGATTTCGGTGGACGGTGCTGAATGTGGTTCGGTTGTAATTAGCGATGCTGCGTCCTGTGGTGGTTCAAGGGGGCGGTTGGTGGTAACCCCATGGGGGGACGCCGCCTCCGGGAAAGGTTATGTGTGCGCGGGGTTTGTTTTTACCAACGCGACCGGTCAACGTGTCGCTCTCTGGTGTCATATGTGCTTAAGTACTTCGAATGAGTTTTTAATTAACGTTTACCACGGTTTGTTATGGATTAAATTCGCTTTGTCACCAGATTCGATTTTATCCTTTTTCCAATTCCAATAAACGATGAAAAATTTAGAGAAGGATTTATCAGTTAGGACTATTCATTGTCAAACAAATTTTTATTTACATTGAAATTGGAGTTATTTTCAATGTTATTTGTCAGAAATTCTAAGGACATCTAATTACTGCAATTCTTCTGTTATAAATTTGTATCATAGCCTTTTGGTCCCTATTTTTGATGATATTAAATCTTTGCCAATATTAATTATTGGTGTTATCTTTGCAAATTCTATATCTATCTATAAATTGTCAATTAAATTTTGAATTGTGTGCAGATTTAATAATTTAATAATTATAAGTTAAAGGAAATTAATAATTCATAGATTTATAATTGAAAATGATGTCTAAATCTAAATTTGAAAAAATTAATTATTGAAGTCAATTTTTAAAATCAAATGATAGAAAAATTAGGGAAAATATTAGATTCTTTGAAATTCTCCTTAAAAGTTTTTCAAAATACATTTGATATAATATATTCTGTATATATATTCGAATTTTAAAAATATGTCCATTTTTTCTCATGAAATTATCCTTGGAATGATATCTAACTCAAAATATATAATAATTTTCAATTTTTAAACTCAAATGAAGAAAGGATTAGAAGAATTATTAGATTCTTTTGAATTGTCCTTAAAGCTTATTCAAAATATCTTGTAAATAACTTCTTGTTGTCATTTGTTATATTTATGACAGAATTTTAAAAAAAATTGTCATTTTTCTCATGGAATTATCCTTGAAAATCCTTGAAAATTTAATAAGACTCAATTTTTGATATCAATTTTTAAAATCAAATGAAGAAACAATTATAGTTATTATAGTTATTTTCATTTCACATCAGAAAAAGAAGTAGATGACAAATTTTTGTAACCATATCTAGTCCTTAAGGATAAAATTACAAACAGGTAATTTCCGTCTAAAAACTGAAAGTAAACCTTAATTACGATACAAAAAGTCATTAAACATCTGCCTCTATGCAACCCTTCCCATAATATTTTGTCCTTCCTCCTTCTTCCTTCATTCTTTTGCTTTTCCTTCGAAATATTCCTCCCATACATCAAAGAAAGACGACTTCCGCCCATTCTATCCATCTCTTCAGAGCTCATAAACACACCGTACGAAACAAGGTGGAGATATTCGGGACGCACCGAAAAATAACAAGGAGCGCGCGCCGGAAACGGTCGGAGGACGCGGCAGGACGAGGAAGAGGAGGAAAAATTGGGTGACGCGCACCGGGTCGCCATGGCAACGCCGGCAAGCGGCCCATCCTGCAGGATTCACGGGCAAGCGACACTCGGCGGCGAAAGAATGAGGAAATGTGAACGAATGAAGGCCGCAAGGGAGGGCGCAAAGTTGGCCTCGGATGGCGCAAAGCGCAAATACCTTGAGTTTTACGTATCTCTTCCGGTTGGCGATGGGAGCGAAAGGAGCAAGGTGTATAAATGAAGAAATTCCCGTCGCATCGCGAAAGCAGTGTATGAGTGAGTAGGGATGGCGAGGAATGTGTGAGATCTGACTCTATGAGTCTGAGGGTATCAGAAGACGGGAAGATTGAGGAAACTACTCGGATAGTCCTGGAAGAACGAGTATGAGTATATGAAAAGGTGGATTGAGGTAGAGGATTTGATCTGGGAGTTCGTAATTCAATATAAAAGTGAACTAAATTGACTTTTGTTGTGGAGGAAAATTTCAATTTATGATAGCTCCCTGAATGCTAGACTCTATGGGAATTGTGGATGGATTTCAATAGTTTATTGTCCCAGATAAATAAAATTTCATTTCGGGGCAATTCATTTAATAAAATTTTTGAAATTAGTGCTTATTTTTGAACTTTATTATTTGAGAAAAAGAAACTAATTTGTAATGAAAAATCCATTCATTTATTCTTTAATGGGAATTACATTTGACATATGTGAAAGAATTAAGGAAATCATTATCCTTTGAAAGTTAGGAATTTATTAAGCTCTTAAAAATCCTCACTTTTGCCACAAAGCTCCCACATTAAACACTCAGCATGTGTTTCAAAGCTGAAACAAGAGTATAGTATCTTTGATAAAGTATCCTTGAGGATCTGTTGCCAGGATGCACACAAGAAGTATGTCGATACTCTTATAAAACTTAAGTAGCCAACAACAAAACAACAGACGTTGTGTTCAAAGCGAATGTGGATCATAAAGGCAGCACATGATACGCTTCATCGAGCAAGGATAACAAGGATAATGAAAATTTCTTATCATCCTTGAAGACTCACGCACAATCCTGTAGCTAATTATAATTACACCCATCAAAATCATACATGTTACACCCCAATAATTTTTTGTTTTCGTCCATTATGAAATCATCCAACCAAAAAAAAAACATAATATGAAACAACCTGAGAAATATTAAGTAAATAAAATCTCATTAAACTTGTCGTAAATTCCTTTCAGAAACTTCATGTGAATTTCATTTAACTCAACATCTTTAAGTCTTATTAGTTATTAGACAGAGATCTTTCCTTGGTTTTGAATGTGATGCAGGAACTTGGAGCACTTGAAAAGTTTCTGCAGATAGTTTCTTACATTATGGAATCCTGACTCGAACGTGCCTTTTGATTGCCTTCATAATATCCTGGAATTTCCTTACTGGAAAAATGATTACGACCCACATAAAACAATGTGAGTTCGTGATTTCGTGAATTGTAATGAAATTCTATGTTCAAAGTAAATAAACTAAATAATAATCGACGTTGTTGATGACATGATATAATGATATCCATGATATCCATGATATATGGGATACAATAGGACTGAGTGGTAGCATGCTCCAAATTACTTTCGGATGTCTGTTAGACATGAATATGCTTTCGACATATATCATATATTCCTGTTGGAATGCAGATATGTATTATTATAGTTGATATTTCTTCAGATGGATAGATATAGATATGTGTGTTATATGGAGACCCATCGGTCGGATCGAACGTCTTTATTTCCTCGTCCTTTTTTTGGCCTGGGCTTTTACTTATATTCGATATTCATATTCGATAGAGAAATGTAATATGTTGCTCATGCAATTCCATTCCATTCAATTCAATTCTCTATTGATAGATATTGATATTTCATCTGCGGAATATGTTTTTATGGGGTTGGCTGTTGAAGATCCATTTTATCGATTCAGTTTCAAAATATAAAAATGTATTCATTTATTTACTCCAAATCAGTAAGATAAATAATATTTAAGAAATGTTTGCAGTTCAACAATAGATCAGCAATTTACACTTGAAAATGTTGATATCATATGTCATATTTTTATGGATTTTTAGGAAAAATATAAAGTATAATTCATTATCTTTCAAAAGATGAAAAAATCAAGTCAATATCTTTATTAGTTTAGAAATAACAAGCATCTTAGTAAAAATATTCATTTCAAATTTCGCCTTAAAATTATATTAATATATTTATCAATTATTATAATGTTTCTTGAAAAATTCAATTTGGTGAGGTAAAAACTTAAATAATACGCTTTAAAATGCTTTTTTGTTTATCAAAATCGATCAAGTGTTTTTTGAATTTGAGTGAAAATAATCCTTAAGGAAATTTACATTGAAATTATTTTGAAATGAGCTTTTTTCTTATCACATTTTTATCACAATCTTCGAAATGAACAATCCAAGTTCTATAAATAATTAATAATAAGATAAAGTAAAAAAAACCTTTAAAATTATAAAGAGTTTTGAAAGTGTTAGAATATTGAATGGACACATAAAAAAGTTTATGGAAAATTATGTTATAAACTTTTCGAAGGCGACAATTTCTTATAGAACATTACTTCATATCTCATATTAACTAAAAACCAAACTAAAAAATTATATAATTTTCATGGAAGAAACATCAGGAGCTCTAATTATAATTTGCAAATAAGCAATTAGAAGTAATTTTTATTTATCGATTTTATAGGGCTAGATTTAAATGTATTTTTTAAAGTAGAATTTCCAAGTTCAATTAGTTTTTAAAATATCTTGAAACTCTGAAATTTTTTTATCAAATTTTATTTATTGTAGAAAAATCCTGACTTGTATCATCTTTTTTGACTTATGACAGAAAACAAATAATATCTATCAAATAAATGGACAAACATGAAAGAATACAAAGGAAAAACTCCCATAAATCAAGGCTATCATCATTAAACACCCAATTACAAACAAAAACAAAAACCAAAACGAGTATATAAACAGCTAATAAATCCCTAATTACAGTTTGTTGTTGTTCTCACTTCTTTGTTTCGTTGGAGCGCACGCGACGAAAATAAAATTATGATTAGCGAGCGAAACTATTATTAGCTCCTTCTCAAAAGGACGAAAACATGAGTGAATACCCGAGATTATCACTTCATCCATTCGGTGCGAAGGGGCTCTTTTAAAACGCTCCCGAAACGCACACGAGATCTTCCCGATTGTGAGCTTTTAAATCTACATAAACGTTTACCACCACTCTTCATCTCCGTCCCGCCGAATCCTCGTACGCGCCAGGATAACGTCCACATGAGCGTTCACTATTCACTTAGTCGCGCCATCAACAAGCGTTGTCTTCGGGACGCCAGGAAGACACGCATGCGAGTCCATAGTCGAGGCTATACGGGAAACTTCCAAAATCAATACCACGACGACTTCGAGATACGTACACGCCATGCACGAACCGGATGCGAGCCGAAAGGATAACGGATAGAAGGGAACGACGAAGCTTCGTGAAGGAGTGGAGGCAACGATCCGAAGCAGTTTGGCACTCGTTTCACATCCACGCACAAGGATTACGACTCACCAGCGTGTTGTATATCCTCCTGCTGCCCCCCAACGACCACCACCCCCTGATTCCCGAATGGCCCTCCTTGTTTCTTCGTGCCTGGAACCCGTTCTTCCTTGTTCGAGGCACGAGATGGACCTCGATATGTATGATGTATTTCTTGCATGTGTTGGAGTGCTTCTGGATGATGGCAGGAATGGGGGGATGTAAACGTGCAGGGAAACGGAAAATAAGGGAGTAACGTGACGCACTGAGAATGCGAATGTGGGCGGCTGGTTGCCACGTGAGTCCTGTGCATGGTATCCTGTGGGTGATGTGTATGCGTTTCGGTTCGGTTCGGTCGGGTTCGAAGCGAAGCGGGAAAACCTCAGCGGGGAAATCTGGTCGTTGGTGCGGCCGATATGTCTGCGGGAAACTTTCCGCGCTGTTCGAGAATGTCGACGAGCTCATTCGCTCATTTTTGGCCGTTTAGGCATGTGAAACTTCATGCCATCATGTTGTTCAACTTAGTTACCATCCCATGAATGGCTGGATGTAGGGAGAAAGGACGAGGACGCGAATTTAATGCAGATGAGGGACGAGGATTCAACAACACGCATTTGTGTACTAGACATCCGGCTTTGATGTTCGATAAAATGTACGGACAGTTTGAGTGCATAGAAAGAACGACCTCTCATTTATCAAATTGTTCATTATTAAGTCTACTTTTGATGGACGTTTTAGCCAAAGTAATTAAAATTAACCAACAAATGTAATTCCTTTAATTTGTGGACAGAAATTTGCATAGGAATTTCCATTCTTTTGGTTACTGTTTATGTTGATAAGCCGAGTTACATGTAAACAACAAAAAACTTTTGCAAATTTTATAAATAGACATGCTATAGACATCTATATTTTTATTTGATAATCCATGTAGAATTTGTCCATAAAAATGGTTAGATGTCTCTAGGTTGTCGAATTTGATTATTCATAGTTCATTTAGTTCATAGTTTTAATTTTTAGACATAAATATTAAAGGCAAATTTGCGAGGTAATAAAAAATTCTATATATAAAATATGATGGTTGGATTTTCCTTTAATTAATGAATTTGCATGGAAATTTCCATTCAACATAAATAACAAATAACAATGTTGTTGGAGCGAGCAACTTGTAAACAACAAAAAAAAACTAAAATGTTATAAATAGACATGCTATCGACATCTATCTTTTGTATTTGACAATCCATGTAGAAATTTTTCCATACAACAAGTTAGATGTCTCTTGTTCCCTGAATTTGAGTATTTATTCACGTTTTATTTTATTATTTACTTATAAACATATCAATATTAAACAAAAATTTGCTAGGTAATAAAATTGTCTATATATAGACTTTGGTAGATGGTTATTTGATATTCAATATTATGGTTTTATCACAGAGAAAATCAAAATTATATTAATGTTCGATAAAATGTACTAACAAACTCTCATATATCAAATTGTTCATTAAATCTACTTTTGATGGATATTTTACTCAAAATAATTAAAAACAACCAACAAATTTTATTCCTTGAATTTGTAGATTTGCATGGAAATTTCCATTCGTTTGGTTGTTGTTTATGTTATGGTTTAACACAACCGAGTAACATGTAAACAACAAAAAAACTTTTGAAAATGTTATGAATAGACATGCTATAGACATCTATCTTTTGTATCTGATATTTCAAGTAGAATTTGTTCATAAAATATGTTAGATGTCTCTAGCTTGTCGAATTTAAAATTATTTACTCCATGTTTTATTTATTTGTTATTTTTAAACACGTAAATATTAAACAAAAATTTCCAAAGTAATAAACATTTCAAAATATATACTTTGATTAATTGATATTTGATATTAAATATTATAATTTTATTAGAAAGAAAATTAAAATTACAAAAACATATTATTGCATTGAAACGAAACAAATACTTTAACATATATTAAACCATATATTTAATAGTTACTAAAATTAAGCAAAATCATCTACAAATTAACAAATAAATTACATTTTTACTTATCGATTGCAAAATTGCTTTTAAATGCGTCACTAGAGGACGATACGTGCACCAAAATTGGAATTTAATAAAGTTTGTTTACACTTTAAAAATTATCATTTATTTACACTTTTCTGGAATTTTAACTCCACAAACATAAACATTTGATACCTCACAGCATAAAATTTCAAGTAATTACCATAAACAAAAGACTTATGATCTTATTATCCACGCAAACAATAACAAAGCGAGAATATAATGAATATGAATACAAAAGTTGAATACATAAAGAAAAAACACCTAATATCTCAGGATATAAGGGATAAACGAAGAAAGAGAGCAGACAAAGGAGACAATCAAGAGAAAAACATGAAGTTATATTGCTGGGAGACTCATTGCCTCCTCCAGTGTCGTCGGCCAAATGCGAGCCTGCAATGAGAAAAGGACTATCCTCTGGCTCGACTGGAGTCCTCGAGGAGGAAGCAGGACGAAGAGGACGATGCGACACGACGCCGATGTACAGCACTTCTTCTTCTTTTTATTATCGCCGCTGAACGTTAAGCTTTATTACACCATCTTATAGGACAATGCAATGAAGATAAATTACATTAGAGCGTCTTACACTGAAGAGACTAACAACACGAGCAGGACGCGCAGGACGTGGTGCGTTCATTCCTTCAGGATGAGAGCTTTGGTCTCTAAGAGATTGCAAGAAATACACGAAGCAATTTCTTTGCTCTGGCATTTGGTACATACACCTACATAGAGCAAACATCGATTTTCAAGGATTTTCACTGATGGGCTTTTTCCATTTGTTTTCACTAATGAGTTTTATCCTTATTTATTTTTCTCCTTGTTTACTTGTTGGTTGGAGTTTTGTCGTTTCTGATGATAAATAATCAACTAGAAGAAATTATAAATGTAACATTGAGAGAGATATTTATCAATTTCAGAAAAAAGATACTTAAATGATCCTTGGGAAAATGAATAAAAATATGTCATATTTGAAAATTAATAATTAATTATTAAAGGAAATTTATATTCTTCAATTTTTATAAATCAAGGATTTTTTAGTATAAATGTTAGGGAAATTTTGATTATGATTGTATTGTATTGAGTGGATCATAAAGCATGAACGAAAATCCCAAAAAAAGGAATTTCCAATTTAGAAAATGTATGAAACTCTAATTGAAACAACGAAAAAGCTAATTTCACGCGTCGGACGGAAATATAAAGCCTCCGAAATGAGGAAAATGAAACACGAGGGAAAAGTTTCTGCATTAATCACGATCAAAAGTTGTTAGCACGCATTTTTCCGGGAGCGCGTCGCAAGTGGCGCCCTCTTTATTGTTGCGCACCGAAAGCACGAACAAAACCCGACGCTGGTTTATTTCGCGATTAAATGTTCGCGTATTATATAATTTACGTTCGCGCATAACTTTGCATGGAGTCGATGTGTGCGCGTGCGAGAGGACGAGCATAATATCCTGTATATCCTGTTTACGTTGATAAATTTCCATCTGCGTGCGCCTCGCAGCCGGTCGCGGTGCGTTTATTTTCATCCTTCATGTCTCAACGCCTCATCCATGGCTGCAATCCAGGATGTGATGAACAAGGATGCGATTCACATGTGGTATGTGGCCCGCGAAGGATATAAAGGATGATGCCAATGTTGGCGCTAAAAGGACTCTGCTCGTGTATGCATGTTGTCATCATAATACCTTACTCATGCTTGGTTTACCACCGAAAGGATGCAAAGTGAACTTCTAAATATGTCAAGGATAATAATGGTTTACAATATTTTTCTAAGGTTAGTTTTTGCAAATTCGTGGATATATTTTTGAGGACGAAATATGAAATCGTCAATCTGGAAAAGTCGAAAAGTTCGAAAAATTGCAGTAAGCAGTCGAGGAGTTTTGTAGAAGAAACAAGAATCCTAAGAAATATTTATTATTATCGATTGTTCTGAAGTTAGAGATGATAATTTCAGAAATAATAAGTATTTGAAAGTGCAAAATTTAAAATGAAAAAAACAAAAGACTTACAACCCGAATGGACACGACCTAACTAACCAAGACTTACAACCCTATGATGGCAACGACCAACTGACGATTGGAACGTTATGGACACAACACGGCATCTGGG
>JARJDZ010003982.1:0-99219 GCA_030264555.1 Aleochara sp. GC000083 | reverse complement strand
ACTTGTAATTATCATAATAATGAGGATGCATTTTATTGCCTTCAAACTATAAATGCAAATGAAACAAAGACGAGATTTTCTCTTTCGCACCAACATGTCGCTAAAATAGTTATTAAACTTCAATATATATGTACAATTAATGGCATCCAAAATACATTGCGCCATACGTAACCTTAACCAATCTAGATTTATGGCATTTTTATTAACAATTAAAATAGAATTACCCATTTTAACCAATAGCTAATTGAAGGCACATAAATATTTCATTTGAGAGCAATGAAGAAAGTCAATGGCTAAATGCTTTGTGATTACATTACATTTATTTTCGCACGTAACCATTAATTTGTTTACTAATTAAATGGGAAATAATGGGGAAAAATTCGCTCACCAATTAACAAGTTTTTCATGGGACTTTATCCTCACTGCAAGCAAATTTTGATGATATTGGGAATATAAAATAATATTCTCCCATATTGGAAAGTTATGGAAGGTATCCATTAGAAAACAACATAAATTAATTAGGATGGTTGTTAAACCTTGATTAATTTTAATTAAGAAAAACATAGCAAATAGAATGAAACCAGCAAGGAAAGAGGACAAGTGCAAACACTCGTTCCCACGTAAAATTTAATTATGGAAGCACACACAATTTGACATTGTGAAACGATAGCAAACTCACAAAGCTCCAACCGTCCAAGTGGATTATAATTTCAATGTGACAAGTCATGAATGTTGGGCGCTTTACAAGGATAAAATTAAAGTGTAGTCTGACAGCCATTTGATTAATAACTTATTTATGAGTTGAAATTTGTTGATTGATTTCGATTGAGTTAAATTTATTTATTGTATGCCGTCCTAAGATAAACGCGTTATATTTTGGACACAATTTCATATATTTTCATGTCTGTCGCATTATCTACCATCCACTATGTAAAAGAGAAAAATACTAAGTGCATTTGAAAGCTGTTCAGCACTTTGCATGAAAAATATTGCCCTTTCAGCGGCGAGAGGAACGAAATCCATAAAATGTATAAAGCGTGTTTTCGAATGCATTACTTTTCACCATTATTTTGCATAATGGCATTTCCCGAGAAGATAAAGTAGTAAGGTTTTTTATTCATCTAATTATAAGAAGCTCGAATTTGAGGGTCAAGTACGAAAATTGGGTTATGCCCTTGAATTATCCTCTTGACTTCCCACAAAAGAGTTTCGTATCTATTTCTAGCGGATCGAAAATGATCCCCGATTTATTTTCGCCTGCAATTAATTAAACCGGCTAGCGGCTGGGAGAACTACCTGCATTTCTTTGCGTGTTGCTCGTGCCACCGGAAGCGGCCGCCTTCTTCAGCTGATTTATTAGACTGCTCATACCATAAATACTCGTTCGATGGGAAATTGCACAGAATGAGGCACAATGAGCACTCGCGACGTCTATTAGGCACGTTTCAACTGAGGATGCATCTGCAATCAATCGAACGCGCGCGTTTTGCGATTCGTTCTGCTGCCATAACGCCTGCAATGCAACGCAGTCGATTGAATGCCGCTCGTGCACTGATGGTAACACGTCGTACGCACGACCGACAGGACGATGCAGGATCGACAGGATGACACCATCCGTTCGCCGTGCGCAAACCGCATTGTATATCCTTCAGGATAAATGGAGCGTGCGCGCGCATCGCACACACCGTTCGCCGGCGCGTTTGTTATCTAATGTGTATGTATGAATTAGTTATACGGGCGCACGACAGGGTGGGCCCCCTTATCGTATTGATCCCGATGCTGGTGTGGGAGGATGGCATGCAGCAGGCACTTACGTTTCCGAAGGAAGAAATTGATGACGTCATAGCGAGCGTCACGTTGTCGGCGTAGAGCGTCGCGACGCTTCAACCGGCGCACCAGAGCGCTGCCAGCGCGCACAATATCCCCTCGTAGATTCCCATGCAGCGTCGTCAACTCGTCCACATCTGCAATAGAACACAATTAGAGATGGATCAAAAGCAATATGATATGTTTATGGCTACCTTTGGTGCGTAGGTCGTACACGTGCAGCAACCTGGAGCGCCGCCCCGACTTGGACGACGTCGCCGAGTTGTAATCCATTGCGCCAGCCTGATAATTCGCGTAGATATCGAGGAGCAATTGATCGACGAGCACCGTACATCGTTGCCGCTCAAAGTCGAGATCGTCGTCCGCGTGCCGCATCAGCGCCGAACTTTTGATCCAAATCACATCCTTGACGTGCGGATTGGCGAGCACTTCCTTCAGTCGGCGATGCTGCATTTCGCCAAAATTGTGGCTGCATTTCTTTTGGGTGCGCTGATGTTTCCCTAGACGATTTGCAGCCATTCATTCACTTTCGGCGTCAAAAATACAACTGAAAATTGAATCGTTGGTTTTAATATGACAAAATGAATGCGGCAAGCGATAAAGAGCAATATTTGTATCCGGCGTATTTTACACGGGTTTACTAGTCCCTTATCAACATTACATTGCGTGGGGCTGGCTTGCAAGTGGTACCGGCATGAATTGTATCACTAGTTATTATCAGCATTATAGAAGCGACAATTTTGGTGCAACCACCTTTCAAAATTATAATTCTTAAAGCTTTCGATCGTATTCTACAATCTTGTCTTGCTATACCTTTCAAAAAATTAATAACTAACAATTGAAATTAACAATGAAATTTCTCACATAAAAGTAATTATAAACAAAATCAAATAACAATTGTTAACACTTTTATAATTCGGGAATGAACTCCTGAAGGCTGCAATTAATTTTGTTTATTTTAATGACTTCTCATATTATTATTATCCATTCATTGTTAACGCTATACAATATGCTTGAACGTAAATCGCAAGCTGGAGCTAAACAACAGTTGCAATTGAGTTGCAATTTTGTCACATTCGAACGAAATGTACATACGATCAACAAACAGTAAGAACTAACTCGCCTTAGCCACTGGAAGTGAGTTATCATGGAAAATAAGATGCTGCAAAAATCTCTATGTGGTTCCGCAGTTTGACTACTAGAGATTTTGGCAACAATTCAAATAAGCTATGATCGATAAAATGTGACCAATCGCATTACTTTGCTTACAGCCTACGCACTATCTAGTAAATCGCCTCAAACTACCTTACACCATTTAGTATTTTGCAATCGCTCCAATGTAAAATCTACAATTTTTCTTTGAAATCTCATTATTAATTGAATCATCACGAATAATGACGATAATACCAGATGCGTAATGTATATGTATATGCGTGTACGTTTCATACTGTTACATCGTATAATCAAGTGCCAATATAATTTCAAAATGCTCAGTTTCTTTCGTCATTTTTGATAATCTTAAGTAAATGTTTATATGCCAACTGCAACTGGATGCAATTGTTTTAGGTCGTTATATGTCTTTTATATGTTGTTATATGCTTAATATCAAAGTTTTGTTTGTTTTTTTTTCATTTGGTGGGTTATTCGTTGTTCAATATCAACCAATAAATCCTCATCGTGTCTTAATCATTGTGGTAATTGTAGTTTTTCATTATTACTAAACAACATGAAAACATTGCAACTTTCATTTCATTTCATTGTGTCTACTTCCGTCTTCATTGTTACTCATCATATTAGCTATAAAATCGTAATTAGTTTAGTTAGATACACTTAAAATATTGTCCGTTTTTAAATATGTGTAGTTGCGCATTTTCAATCCTCGTTCATTGATTTTTACATTTATTTTGCGTTAATTAATGCAATAGTTATTTGTATGCCGCTTATTTAAGTACAGATAGAGTTGGAGAAGACAGAATAATAACAAATTGCAACAAAATTCGGCCACACACTGTTAGTTTTGCATTTGATGAGAAGACTGTTCATTTGATTATACATTGTTCAAACCATTATCTACCTTTATATATTTTGGAGTATCGTCAACTTTATTTAGTTCTTTATGGTTATTATGTATATGCATGTAAGTATCAATAAGTGCATTTCATTCTGTCTTGTCTTTCTAATTGTAGTAATAATAATAACATCAAATTTGTATGTTTATTAATACTATGTATAGTGTATTTATGTATAGTGTGTAATAACGTACACTTGTATTGTAGTATTGTTAACAACTATCTGACTAACATAATAATAACAAAGATGCTTTCATCTGGATTGTTCCGACTGCTTGTCATGTCCGCCAAAGACGGGAGGACAGATGAGTAACAGGGGAACAATTCGCGGCAAGCATCTGGCCATAGGCAGTGGTTAATAACATGTCTTTATATTATTTTTAGTTCATTTCTTTTCGATTTTTCATTCATTGTTCATACCAAGCTTTCACATCTTCATCTCATAGCGCGATATTTTCTCTTTGCTCAGCTATTATAGTGTAGTATTGCTCCATAGCTGTTATTGTTAATGAATATTTGCTTCTTTGTGGGAAAACTGAGCTGTACAGAGTTCAGAGTCAGCGCAAATTTTACTATGCAATTTCGAACTTACGAATGATTATGGATCGTTATTGTTGCAATACGCAAATACATCCCACTTGAAGCCTTCGGCAATTAAAACGTGCCTAATTGGAAATTAACTTCCCTATACATTAACTACACCTGTGATTTGTGCGAGAACTAACTAATTGTTTGCACTCGTAAACGTGATACATTTGCAATGCTTGAACACCGACGAAACTAATATTTGCGAAGACTAATGATTTGCGTATTGTTTGATGTCTGAGTAATGGCATAAAATCTACATACATTTAGTGTCCTCTCATCGAATCTTCTTGAACGCAATAACAAAACAATCATCGATTGAAATGAATACGATGAATTCACGAATCCATCAAATGAAATCTGCTGACTTACAACCTGACGCAACTGACATGTACGATTTTGTCATGTCTATCAGTTGCATTGATGTACAGAACAGTTTTCGCATGTTTGTACTACCGCTGCTGCTGTTCCCGATGTTCCTAAATCGTTTACATATCTCCGAAAATGCCAGCAAACGTCTTTCGGAGATTTTTCATGGTGTCCTCCGAATCTTCGGGTACAGCCTGACTCTGACTGCCCTGGCGTTGGAAGCCGGGTCGTGGTGGAGGATCCGGGAGGCGAGCACTCGGCGGAGGTCCAGAGCTCACCGTGCTGGTTTGTGACACTACAAACCCAATGCCACATGAGTAATCTCACGAGGATGATAACACAACATACCTTGACTATCCCGACGACCTACACTCGATAGCGATGGATGCTCGCTGGATGGCGGTAACGGTGGCGGCTCCGACGGCGGATGAGACGACCCGGTGGAGGTGAGGCTGGACAAACTGCCCAAAATGCTGCGCGGCCCAACCGGTGGTGGTGCCGGCTCATCCACAGTGGTGCCACCGTCGTCAGCCGCCTTCGGCCGACACAGCGCCTGCATGCGACCGACCACCAGGTCCGCAATGTGCCGACGATCCTCCTCCTGCGAATCGCCGAGCAGCGTGAGCGCGCTGTCGTTCACCTCGATGATGTACTCGCGCCCGTCCTTGCCGACGACCACCTCGAGCGCGCAGATCTCTAGCCCGCCGAAGAGGTCGGACACTTCGTCCACCCAGGTGCGATAGCGTTCCGGCATCGTGATCTGCTCGAGCATCGCGGAGCCGGTGTTCGTCTTCCAGCAGCCGGAGATCGACTTGCGCATGAACGCCTTGTAGTTGGCGCCGATCTTCTGCACGTGGATGTCGTACTTGGAGTCGACGTACGGCTCCACCGTGCAGTAGGTTTGCGCCACGGCGACGACGCTCGCCATATCCTGGAAGTCGTTGATGTTGTCGACTTTTACTTTGCCGAGCCCGCCGTGCGCGTGCCCCATCTTCAGCACGACGGGGAAGCGTGGAGCCGTCATCTGCAAAATATTCAGCTGTAATTCGTTACATGATTGGTTCGAATTGGCGTGATAACAAACGGTTGAATCAGCGCGCAATCAATGCGATTCGGATTTCAGCGAGCGCGTACAAATAGATTTGATTTCAAATTTCAAGGAAGCCTCCTATACCAGCGAGAACTTGTATATAATCGATGGTTGCGTTCGCGTTAAGCGTCAGTTGCTGAGCACACACTCCTTGACTTAAGTCGGCGGCGCGCTCGCGCCTCGTCCCAAGCGTATTTGCTCAGCTCAGCCTCTCGTACGCGTGCGCGATTGTATTTAACCTACATCCTTTCGTAGGTGCTCGTCGTGCCGTGTTTTCGGCGCATTTCGCGCGTGCGGTTCGTGCGCAGTTTGGTGCGTTTTCATAATTTAATTGAAAGTTTTAGCGAAGCGCGAAATTAGACGACTCGCGATTTAGCGACCCACTCGTTCACTTGTTGTGCCTATAGGATTTCCTCATTGACAGTGCGCAATCGACAAGTGCAAGTGCGAGTGTCTTAAGTCTGCATTGATGTAAGTCTCTATTATTTTGCGCATTTCGTTGCAATCATACCAGCTACCGATTTTCAATGTCGACGCGTCTATTTTAACAGATGCAAATTTATGAGATAAGATAAGCTTTGATTCCCTCCCTAATGGAATTGGTTTATTTTCGGGCTGTGCACGCTGTTTGTTCTTGACTTAGAATTCTATTACGCTCTATCCTAATAACCAACCTCGAACGGTATGAACACATCCAACGATCATAAAATTAATTGCACAACAATCATCTATTTTGAGAATTTCCACAATCAACAAGCAGCTAGCGACCTGGAAAGGCGGCGCAATAAGTGATTTGCAATTTTCTCAATTTAANTCCAACGATCATAAAATTAATTGCACAACAATCATCTATTTTGAGAATTTCCACAATCAACAAGCAGCTAGCGACCTGGAAAGGCGGCGCAATAAGTGATTTGCAATTTTCTCAATTTAATTTCCCACATGACAATCAATAATAAAACGTACTGGTACAAATTCTTATCGATAGTAATCAAGAAAGCAATGGTCAATTAGCAAGATTTTCGTACATAAATCACAAACGATTGTAGGATTTTAACGATCAATAAATATTTTGCGAATTGTATGTGCGCATTTTAAACGCTTAACGATCCGACCAGCTTTAAATGAAGAGTGGAATGGGCACTAACCACGTGAAATAATGAAATTAACCTCTTGACTCGACCTCGACATTTGTTTGAAAAATGCCCACGAATCGTTTTGAGTTCCCATGCAGCTTGTTTTTTAATTAAAACTGATTTTCGTTGTGGGTATAATATGTGCAAAAAAACCATGGTGGAAAATCGTTGGCGAAAAGCACACTGGTTTGGTTGACGAGTTATGCAATTTGCATAATTAATCTACGCACTCTCTGCGCACACTTGCGCATTTTTGTTTTTGTCGCAAACGTTAATTCGCTTATTTGAACGGTCGTAAACAAACGTAACTTGATACTGCTGCCCTCGCTGGTGAATTAATTTATAATCAATTCATATTCGGAATCGTCAAGTGCAAGTGCAAGGACGCTCTTTATATGCGCGGCAATAAACTGGCAAGTGATTATTTTACAACCAACAAAAATGCACTCTTACTCTTCGCAGCCTTTGGGGAATTTACTTCTTCGCATCGTCAGTGGATTAATTCACTTATTTGCATTTTAATCGCGCCCCAAGTCGCATCAACTTAGCTTAGATCGTTCAATGTATGACTTGGTTGTTTTTCAATTTAATTAGACAAAACGCCGGCGCTTCGTAAAAATGTTGAAAGTAATGATGGCGCGCGCACACCTATAACGGAAATCGATAAATTCGATTTGGACTGCTCTCACTCACAATGCAGCAGCGTTGTCGCAGAAGGTGTGTAGGCTAGATAGGAGACATTTTCACGAATTGATATTTATTCGTGTACATGACCATACATGAAATCTGCGGCCGAATAATGCGAAAGCACGAACGGCGAACGCGAACGTCTCTCGAACAATCGAAGCCATCGAATGGAAGCATTTTCTGGCGTTCCGAGTGTGAACACAATCGTGTAAACGATGAAAGTTTGCATGCTTGTGAAACATTTTATATAAGATTTATAATCATTTCACCGCTTTCTAGCCATCCCAGACAAATTTCATACAATTCGTTAGTTGGTTGTAGGCATAATGCAATTATTATTGCTGCTAATAGCCACAATTTATTATAGGATATGGCAATAATTACATTATTCATCGTTTAGTATTGCGCGCATTGCGATCTAATTAATATCGACAGCAATTTCTATACGCATAACTTGTTTTTGTTGTATTTGCAGAATGTAGCTTCCTACGAATTCCACAATTGCTGGCATTCGTCATCATTTCCCTTCATTCGCTCAATATTTGATCATGCATTGCAATTCGATCATTCATATCTCGTATTATATCAACCGAATCGATGACACTATAGATTTACATTTCGCATAAACACGAAGTGGGCGTATTGAAAGTCGACTGCTTTTCATGACTTCATTTCCGGCACCAACTTTTCAACTCCTTAAATGTCTTTAAACGTTGCTCCCGTTTTGTTTTCCTTTTCCTCTCTCTTTTTGGTTTTATTTTCGCCGATTCTGGATGTAAATTGTATGTATTTAAATGGTTCCTTGAATAAGTCATCCAAGAAAAGCGTCTCTTCCATGGAATGTGACGAAATATTTCGCATATTCAAGCGCCCGCACATGCCAGACGGTGGATAAATAAACAAACTTATGCGGACGGTGCGCATTTACGTAAATTCATACGCCGAAAGATAACATTACTGTGCTCATTTGCAAATCCCAATTTAAAAACGAACGCGAAATTGAATTGTTATAAAATCGATATTAGCGCAGTCTGGATTTGAAGGAGTCGATAACAAAATTTAATACCAGTCGGCTAGTGCTATCATAAATTGAGAACGTATCTGGACCATTGGGATTATTTTGGCTTTGATGCAAGAGGCGCATTTATTATTCGAAGCAGCAGGCCAACTCTCAAACATATGACGTAAGAATTGATAACTAAATTTATAGAACGTAATCGTTTCTTGCTGGGCTTTTCTTCGCAAATGTGGCAACAATGCACTTCCGGTGCTTAAATGGAACGCATTGTTAATAGAATGCATAACCCTTGACTCTTGTATGTATACTCTTCCAAATCTTTCACATGCTGGCTTGGGCCTTTTATTAGTCTTAATCCTACTAATGCAACCACACTCATACCTCATACTTCTTACGTGTGTACGCATTATTCATTCATTGTTATGGTCGCGTTGTATTATTAGCGTAAAACCGAGGAGACACCTACTGAAAAAATTCCATTCGGATGACATGACAATACGCTCCACTACAAACGATAATTTATTTCTATCACAATTCTCGTACAATCCAAACATCATTTAGTTGTAATGGTCGAAGGTGTAGTAGAAGAAACGTAATAAAAATGTTTTCGAAATACATTTAATTACGTCTCTATTGATATCCACATGTGTTCACTCCACTGAATGAATCGTGAGCAACAATGTGAAAATATTTCATGCCACCTTCTTAAATGTAAAGCATTATATTTATTATATAATAACATTACTTTGATATGGAATATGAACACGAGTCAATATCAACCATATTTGGTCATGAATGGGAAAACATGTTCTTAATTAAATAAAAATTGCCTTTTTATGGGCCATTGCTATGGAAGGTAAACTGGGCTTCGACATGATGTTGTTAAGATTTGTGTGCCAATTTGGAAACATCGAAATTCAATTTCAGATGAGTAATGACGGTTCATAATTCATAATCGGAAACTAATTGCAAACATAATTAAAGCCGCACAATAACGAGAATAAACGTTCAGATTTGAACTTTAATGCCCTCAAAGTGAATCTAATTGCAATTTATCCTTAAAAAATCTCCACAGTATTCAATGCTAAATGCTAATGCGTGCAGACATGCTGACGCTGCGCTTCTCTTCTTCGCTGCACAACACTAAACTGATGAGAGTTCGAGAGCTATTTGAAAGTGTAATAAATTTGCAATTTATGCAAAATGTGACCCTGTGTAACCCACTCGTTAGCATCGACAACTAGCCCTTCGAAGGCTTCGACTCGTCGATGATTCATGAATGTCTGCACAGATCACACAAGTTCGAACTGTAACCGTCATGAAAGAAACAATTTTTCGCAATTTAAATCATCCCAAGAATAAACACGGAACGAAAAACGAAATATGCATGAAGAGATAATTTCAGCGATGGTTGTTCGTTGATATGTTAGTCCTGTGCGAACTGGTAGTGCCAATGCATGTTTAATCATTTGTCAGCTACTTCTTCGCAATGGCGTAATGTGTTGTAATGAATTTATGAGCTGACGCATGTACTCTCTGTATGCACATTTCGCGCGGATGCATCGAATCTAGGTCGGGCTTTACTCCGGGATTTTACGTGCATCACATTTACACATGTCAAGAATATTACTATGGTATGTGCCGGGAGGAATACCGCACAAATTGTTACAATTTGTTCCTCGGCATGCTTTAAAAAAGTTATACAATTATTTGTTATACCGTTAATTCGTTAATTCGTTGCCTAGCCAGCGCTAAATTTGATTAATTACTTTCATTAAAAATATTACCAACAACCATGTTTGTAGCGATGGGTTAACAAACTTTACAGTCGCATCGATTCGTGCAACAATAAAACATCAACTTCGACATGAAATACAGGAAACAAATGGATAAATCAATTTCATCGTGCCGGACGAAAAAGATTCATCACTGTTCAACATGTCCTATTGATTATTTACGTTGACAATGCATTTTTTTTTCGTATAGCGAGGATTTATCCGGTGAACAAATAAGCGATTTCTCTTCGAGTGAGCACGTAGCAATTTTTGCACTCTGATTGTCAAATCTTGCATTGCAACTAATGAACGCGCGCACTGAAGTAGAAAGAACTTGGGCCGGTTGATCGTTTTGAGAGTGCGCCTTTTATCTACTTCATTTGCCACACATACGCTTTAATTGCAGCTGTCATGCGTCACAATAATCCAATTCGATTGTTTCAATTGATAACTTAACATGGCACAAGTAATGAAACTGTCATCTGGGCCACAAAAATGCAAGAATATAATAGCACTAGCGAGTGCGGTTTGATTAAATTCGACGCACAAATCAAATGTTGTTGCAGATATATTGCAAATAATACCGTATTGTTCCAGTACTAGCACAAGGTTATTGCAATAACTGCGTTACGAGATTATGTTTCCGCATGTTTCATATTTCCACACGCATGATTCCAGCAATAAACAACGTTTTTGTTTTTCTTCCAGAACAAGCGGTCAAACGATGAAAGCATTCCGACTCTGCTGGCTCCTCGTCGGGATAATCTTCCTGAGTCATTTCGAATTTGGCGATACCTGCAGTTGTCAGCCCAGACATCCGCAGGAACATTTTTGCAACGCCGACTTTGGTAAATAAACTCACGCATAATCGTTATTCGTGACTGGCGGCTTAATAAGGATTTCTTCGTGCTAAAACTTCAAAGAATCATTTTGAACGTTTGCCAAATAATAATGAATGTATTACGAGCGTATGACATCATTTGTGCGCAATAGGAGGTCATAAAGGATATGCAGTCATAGCATATCCGAATAAATACGTTTTAAACAGAAAAAAAAAACATCAACAATTTCAATTTCATATTGGTATTTAGCTTAATTTTAAATTCAATATTCCGCCCATTCCAATGCACACTGTAAATGGTTAATTGCTATGACCACGTGGTTTTGTAATATTTGCCTTCAATGTTTAATGTTTAATATTTAATTATTAAATACCCTTATATAAAAACCATAATATCAATATTTGATGGCAAATTATGGTTTGCTGCGCTTATTCATCAACTAATCCTTCATGAAAAATGTTTCCCATTAAAATTTAACATTTTTACCATTAGTATGGTCTCTATCATAGGCAACATATTGAACAAGTTTGTATGGTTGTCTATAGTTGACAATCCAACGTGCCTTCAAAACTTTATCAACTATATTATGCATTCTTTTCTTATGTTGTAGTGATCCTCGCCCGCATCAAACGTGAAAGCGTGGTAAATGGCACGCGGGAATATAAGATCAAGATTCGCAAGGAATACAAAATGTCGGAGAAGTCCTACGTTGCATTAAAGTTCGGTCGATTGCTCACCGCGGCCGACGAAGCAATGTGCGGCGTTCGCTTGGAAATGAACAAGGTGTACGCGATTTCGGGACGTGTGATAACCCTCCAAGCACGTATTGGTTTGTGCGACATGGCCGAGAAATGGGAGGATCTGACACGACGCCAGAGAAAAGGGTTGAAGCTAATGTATCGACAAGGATGTACGTGCACGATTCGCTTTTGCCCACCTTCACGCTACTACAACGGAGGCAAATGCGCCCGCACCAAAGACGCCTGCAATTGGGTCAGCTGGCTACCGGATAAGAAGAAGGATTGCCAACGAAATGAGGTATGCAATACTTTGCGATTACCTCGGCTTGTTAATCATCGTGTCGTTAACGTTGCAGGGAATTTGTTTGCGGAATTCGAAGAAGCAGTGCATTTGGTCCCGAAATTTGGCGCTGCAGACGTGCAGTCGAAATGCCACGGTCATGCACTACGAACCGCGACCCACGCTGGCGCAACCATATCTACTTCGCAAACCGATCAAGCCAAAGAAGTACTCACCATTTCACGATGATCGGGATAGAAGGTCTGGTCAATGAGCGGGAATGAATCCTTGCCCAGGCGACGTTGCAGCTGCACCAAATGGCCAAACACCCACGGCTTATCCTAGAATTGAAGACACGTGATTTTAATTCAGCATAACCCAACGTTTCGTTAATATACTAATTATGCAATGTACATAGACTGATATTGTAAATTGTAGTGCCTCATTTTGCTGGGCAGCTTTTCAAACAAACTTGATGACAGACGATCCAAGTATTATCTTAAATATTTTCAGAAATAAGTATTATTTTTGTATCTATTTATCTAACATGCTTTAGATATTAGTATTTATTTGCTCGATGCGTAGAATTAAAAAAACAAGCGGATGTAACTTACTTGGAAGTTGTAAATGGAGTTAATGTTATTAATGCTGGGCACTCCTCCGAATTTCAAAGCAAGTAGCAGCTTTTTGTGGTCTTCGCCAGCATCTCTTAGATTTTGTCTGACCTAAGACAAGAAAAAAGTATTAAATACTAATTAACCATTGTTCAAAAAATTCGTTTCATGTGATTGTTTTTAAACAAACTCAACTTGTAGTTGTTATTGACGCTATTGATTTTGTAGCATATAGAGAAGGAAATTAAACACTAAGAGGTAGAAGATTGTTTGCGATTTGGGTTATCACATTATTGACTTTCCATGTTAGAAAAACGACAGCAAACAAGGATATGAAATGGTGTCATCCCAAGTAGGAAACCTATCATAATGTTGGTTCTATGGCCTCCGTTCAAGTTTCCCTCATGTCACACGAATCTAATCAGTTTCTTTGTTTTAGTGCTCTGCCTAAGGCTAAGGAAGCAATTTGCATATGAATGCACTTGCATCATTGGCGGTAAGAAAGAGGAGATTACTTACTAATAAAAAGTCGGGTCGGAAGGATCTTCCGACGCGAGTACCACCACGGAACACCGCCATCGAGACGTTGGCCCCATCGCTATTAGCGGTGACGTTGATTTCCTTGAATTCGGCCTGCTCGACGCGCACATCGCTATCGCCGATTCTTCGGCCGCGGAAGTACTTGGACCAATCCGTATTCTGATCATCGATGACCAACAAGGTAACATAACGGCCGGACGTCACCGACGAGGTGATTCGGCTGGCGCTGGAGACGGCTGAGCCGAGGATGCTAGCACCCTGATCTCGCGCTTGTCCCGTCAACGACTGCACCCGTTGCAGCAAGGATTCGCGCGATTTGGCTGGACTGCTTGGTGCGCTGGTTGTCTTGGAACCGCCGCGAAGATTTAGCGAGAGGTCTCCTGTCGCCGTTGTGCCGCCACTGGTAGTCCCACTCGCCGAGCCGGTGGTCACTCCAGATCCCACCGAAGGAGCCATTGATTGCACCGACGATGATGACGATGGCGCCTGCAAGTAGCAATACATTAGCAAAAATAAATCAAAGATCCAGTGATATTTTTGTAAGAGGCTACAAAGTTTGCGTAGGGATGCGGTCAGGACACAGGTTGATGAAGAATTTAAGCCAGCATTCTAGGCGGGAAGAGGAAGAAACAAAAAACGTACCTGCGGCTGGGAGGTTACCGGCGGCGCTTTCGTGTACGGATCGATCTGCGATTCATTGTCGTCGCACTCCGAGGAGAGGTCCCCGGAGCTGAATCTCCGCTTCAAGTAATTGACATTGGAGGTGAAAGATTGTCGGAAGCTGCTGAACGAAATGGTTGGGCCGTTTGCGGTCGCTGGGCCGCAATATTTACCACACTCGGAAATCTTGCTGGCTAACTAATAGCCACCTCTAGCCACAAACTGCTTCGGATTGCGCGCACGCACTCGAGAGGGCACCTATGGACAGAAATCGTAGTTGTGTATAAATAATCAAACAAGCTTAAAATCACCTAACAATTACCTAACGATTAGGGCCACACTCTTTTTTACTATGTGCGAATTGCAGGTGGCATGTGAATACCTAATCCACTCAAATATTTATTGTCGTTTTAGTTAACGGCCAACAATTACAGGGAATGTGCATTTTTAATGAGTCCAGCATGAAGATTGTATCATATTCGTGACAAACTGTCATACTTGTATGGACAATTATAGAATAATTACAATGAAAAATGAAACATTTACAATTATTCAAAATTTTAGCATTTTCATTTCTGAATAGTTTCAGGCCTGGTCGTAAATTTGGAAAAGAGGACATCAAAATATCCACGTTTTCAGCTAACGAAGTGTGAAAGTGAATTCACGTTTGCTACTGAATGGTAGTTTTATCAAATAGGATGACTTTCCTTTGTATTCACGAAGTTCCTTTGAGGATAATGTACATATACTTCCTATTAATGCGTTATTGCGTACTATTTTTTGGTAATTGCGTCACAAAAGATTCTGCTATCATTGCATGTTTAATAGTAAATTATATAAATTGAATGAAGCAAATGAATAGTTTGCTTTTATAATCAGTTTGGAAAGATCAGTTGAAAGGTTCCCTCGAAAATACATTAGAGGGTGGGTTCATATTTTGTGCTTATGAATGTCCGAAACATGAATACACCCAGAAAAACATCAAATTCAATCATATTTATGAATGTTTGGCCACATTTTCACCATTATATTGAGTTGTGTGGCTTTTATCGATTAGAGACAACTTGGGTGTTTCAAAACACATTTATGAAAGCATCAACTTTTCCATTTTGTGAAATTGTTTATATTCCTGAAAGCCTAGCAGCCCAGAAGATATCCACAAGTCTGATTGCTGAATAATTAATTCTGAATAATATAAGAGATACATTTGAAAAAGAACTGAATGCTGAATGCCTAAACTTATCGATTTCCGGTGAAAAATATGACATTTTTGATACAAGGATTGCTAGTGAAGTACTTTGCGCAGCATCCCCATTGCAACATACTATCACCCTTATCAGTAGAATGTGTGTTGATGGGCTACCAGGTCACTAATCCCATAACCGGTAAGACACCCAACGAATACCCCAACACATACGTTTAATTATACGTTGGCTAGGATGTTTTGTTCGGGTGTATGCGTGTGGGGCCAAGCAACCAAACACCCACGCGCCGCTTACGACTTGCGCGCCTATCGATCTCCACCATTTCCACACACCGAGTTCGGCGCCGTTTCGCGAATCAGTGCCCCCATGAACCAGTTGATTCCGTGCAAACGGTTGCGTCTCATTCGCCAAATCAGCCCCCGAGACACCGAACGAAATGAATCAGGCAAAAATGAAGACTACTCTGACATGGGGGGTCGAAAGACAGACTAACTACGCACAAGTGGCGAGAGTAAGAAAATTATCGCATGGGAAGCTTCTTGATAAGAGAGCAAGAGCGAGAGAGAGAGAAAGAGTTATAAATTTGATTGAAATACGTACGTGCAAAAGTGCTTAAATCGAATCAGTCACTAATCTTTGGCGTTTCCAATTGGACGTCGCCTTCGACGAGTTCTTATCGGCGAGATGTACTTCTGATGTGAGGTTCAAATACTGCGTACGAGGACGTCGGCGACGAAAGGCTGTGTCGGTATCAGCAAGGCGTCGGTCCCGCACGGACTGCGATCGCGTACGGCAGCGGTTCGAAGAAGAGGATGCCGAAGGGCGGCGAAGCAAGCGCTACGTCCTGCCGGCAGCAACACCGATGGGGAACGCGTGCGCGCTCTCCTCGAACAAGGATGTCCAAGGATCGCGCACGCGGTCGATATGCTTGGAGCACGACTCTGGCGTCCATGGTGCCGTTGGCGGCGGCGGCGGCGGGGCGAAAATTGCTGTGCTCCTCGAAACTTCCACGAAATGATTTCTTCGGACCGGTCTCAGCCTGGAATAGAAATTTCAAATATGAGGAAGTTGCATGAAAGGCGTTTAGTCAAATTGACGCAATTACAGCGAGAAACGCAGTAATTATTGTTGCTTTTTGTGCCACCAGATAGTCAGAAAAAAGTGCTTAAAACCACACGTCATTTAACTGCGAGTATTCCCCGTTTATCCATCTAGATCGACTTAAGTCCTCCACGCATCGGAATCATTGCCGTCACTATCCATTTACTTGTAGTTGGCTAGGTCTGCCTGCTGCATGGACGATGCATTGGGCAATCGCCGCGCACAACTTTCATTTGTTCGCCGCGGCCGGCGCGCAGAAAGCAACGCGGGTTTGTTCTTCGCGTTCGCCCGTTGTGAGCCAGGGAGGTGCGCGGTGCGCACATGCTACTCAGCTCAGTCAACAGCACTCAGCGCAGTCCGTCCAGTGAGAGTTCAGCGCGAGACCTGTTCGAGAGTGGAGTGGACGGCAATGTCGACGTGCTGCTGCTGTTCTTCGTCGCGCTAGAGGCACGCATTCAACACAACGCATTTGTTGCTAAATAGTGTTAGATTGCTTCACAGCGGAAGTGCCTGCAAACAAACAAATAAAAATATTAGTAGCGGCAGGAAAAAGAAGGTGACATCCAAATACAACCAACTAGTAAAGGTGAAGCGAGGAAAAAGCGCGCGCGGTTACGAGACGACACCGATATCATATGTTACTCGTGGTATGAATCAATCCAATGATAATATGACGTAATTGGTAACTACCAGAACTATCTTCGTTGGCTAATATAACGAACGTTTTTGTTGTTGTTGAACTACGCGCCGAAAGTGATTGCAATGGGTGCCCAATGTGTACATAGTAGTAGTGTCTTCAGAGGCATGAACTGGATTTTAGTGCTTTGCGTTCTTCTCTTCGCATGCGGATCCCGAAAGGTAAACAATTAGAGTAATTCTTAGTACCGTATCAACTTATAGTAAATACTTTGTAAAATTAAATTGATGTATGTGCCATTAATCAGAAAAATTCGGAAAGTAACTTTCATTAGAGCATGATTTACCGTCCAATGAACAATTTAAGCTCGCTTAATTGATTTGTACCTTAAATCAACTGAAAAATTAGTGTAACAATTACTAGAGAGCAAAGCAAATGATTTCTACTGACTGCCATTATTTGAGATCGAGAGAGATCGTTGAGATGAAATGCGAAGAAAAGAAAGTTGTTGCTGACAAAATATTATAATACAACGATGTGATGGGTATTGGCATCTACAGAAACCTCAACGAAAAGCGAAAGCATCTGAATCTCTACTCTTGTTACCATGGATATTATACCATAAATTGTATGCCATTAATTTCATTCGGCAATCGCAAATTTCCTGCTACATTAAAAGGCGTCATATTTGCGGTATGATTAATGCATCAGTGCGCTAATTTGCATTGTCCTTGACGTGTAAATAATTTTCATTCAATCCTCATATATAGGAATGTTCCCAACTTCAGTAAGTATATCTAACGCCTAGCGATTGATTCATTCACTCAGAAATTCCTTCTATAGTTTCTTGGTAAAACCAACGCAAACATTTGATTGCCATACCCAATATTCTCTAGAGTTACTAAATTATACTCAATATACCTACAAATAGCATGCAATCCGAAACGAAAACACATTAGTTGTGCATAATATTGTCGCTGTACCGTTTTGCTGGCTGTGCATTCGTATGCAGGTGTACACAAGAAGACAATGCAGAAGTTGGTACACGTACGTACCACTCGATGGAGATGTGGAACACCATCCGATAACTCACATATCCTGCTGCACACAGCACAGTTACGTGCCCCCCAACACGTCGTTATTGTTTGGCCGAACACGCTCGCAAGCATCCATCGAAATTTGCAAGCGTAATTCCAATACGTTTCAATCGCTTCGATTTGATTGATATTCTTAAACTGTGTTTTGCTGCTGCACCTTGGCATTATTCCGTCTGACTGGGTGTGCGTGCACGGACCGATGAAACGACTCATCACGTCTTCGTGAAGAAGTCTGGAACAAACAAATTGAATGAGCAACGTGCGGTTACTTGCGAATTGTTGGCTGGCTCTACATGAGCCAAATGCTCGGAGTTTGTCCACGGACCATGCAGTTAATTTGCATTAATAATTAGCCACATTGTGCCCACTGCAGTGGACTTATAAGTGCATTTGAGATTTAAGGTCATAACTTTCATTCCCAAGCTGTAAAAACTCCTGCTATCATATAGCGTAGGGAAGGGAAAATACATTACTTAAAATTGCTAGACTTATTGTATTGTAATGTTCAAGATTTAATTTAAAATCGAACTTGCATTAAGTGCCCTTTGTTTGATAGAGTGCTTCGTTGCTTTGATACTCGTAAATTTCATACGAAGACAAGGAATGTAATTGAGTTTTTCGAGAATATTCCAAGTACTTTATGAAGCTTCCCAATAATTACAGATGCCATGATTGGATTTATATTCTCTTCTTTTTGCAACGTTCAATATTGCAGCGTTTATGATTGAAACTTTTTTAGTCTCTTCGCATTTAATTTTTACGGAAAGAAATTAAAAACCCCAATGAAAGATGAGCAACACAGGACTCTGGCCTGAGGCATTCCGTTTATAGCACACGTGCGCTGATATTTCATTCAATGATAATATTAACCTGAAGCACCATAAATACTTGGCAAATTTTTCGAGCAAATTGCCCATGCAGACTGGCACTACAATTACCTGAGAAAACTTTACATCTCTAATAGTTTCGAATGATCTATGAATGATTGCAAATTGAATTTCTTCTTCAGCTGCCCGTTGGCAACGAGTGCACCCCAATTAAAAGTAACCACTACTCATCGTTTCTGAATGTGCATTTCCTTTGGGCTGCAGGGCGCGCGCGAAATCGCTTCCCTGGAATGTATTATTGGATTGCAGTGGCTTGCAAACACGAAACGCACTCGCGTTTCACGTTTTCTCAATATGACAATATCCTCGTCGTATCCTTGATATTTGCGTTCTTGTTCTCAATCGCGGTTGCTCCGGTCGCAGTGTACACTTATTCGCATTTTATGCGAAAGTCATTCGGTTGTTTATTGCTGGCTGTGCGTTTGCTACATGCGTTGCGCTGGGCGCACATTGCGTACCGCAATTGCATGCGCACAACAACAACACAACAACGGAGGCAGCCATTCAGCCCAGCTCGCAGTGCTTTATATATTTATCATAAAGTGGTTTAAAGAATGCGGGCTACCTCCAGGACCGACGAGGAGAGGTACTCACACGCATAAATATGCGCAAACTATTTGTATTTGCTATTATCAGTCGATGGGCATGGTATCCATGCTATTGCTGCTTCAAGTGAGCCTCAGCTAAGAATGAGACAACGAACGTCGAAATGAAAGTGAAAACGAAAAATGTAATAAGCAGACACCAGCACACACTCTGTACCGCACCTTTTCGCACACAGCAACCACACGTCCTTGCCTCTTGTTGCAGAGCTTATTATACAGAAGAGCATTTCTTACCTATTATATTGACTGCTCGCTGTTGTTGTTCAATTTCCATATCAGTTATCTTATTCCACTTTATTGCAGTCCCATTAATTGGAAATCTATTCATATGTCCGATCTCCTCGTCGTTTGTTTGACGCTTCGGTGCAATATGTTGTGTCCTAAACGTTTGCTGGCCTAAACAAAAAATTCTAATGGGAATCATCGCTGCTGTAGAGAACAAAAAAAACGTTAGTTATTTCGCATCTTTGGCACAACACAATTTCTTACCGTTGCTGCCTTTTTGTTCGTTTCGAAATTTTGCTTTTTGTAATTGTTGCTCGTACATCTTGCGCATTATTATCATTAGGTACGATAATGAACGCGAAGCGTTGATTACATCCACTATCTTAATACAATCCGAGCGTGAGCATAATGAAATCATAGCCTTAGTTATTGGCGCGGTATTCATATAGGCAGGTACTTTGTAGTTATTTTGTTATGCGTTGCTGATTCTCTCCAGTTGGCAATTAGTACATTGCTGAATCCACGACTGACCATTACCACGGGCCGGTAACAAAGAATCAAGTGCAACGTGCTCGAACAACAACTAGGAAGAAAAAGAAATGCAAAAGAGGGCAATTATTCTACGCTATCAGCTATACATTACGTGCGCATACATGGAGACGTATTAATGTGCATTATGGTTGGGTTTTAATATTAATTAATGACTTTGAACTTGTGCCCACCTTGTTGCAATTAGCCACAAATTAGTATTCCTGCCTGCGGAGTGTCTAGGAAGTTGAAAAACTAATCACCACTGTTGCACAATAGTATTTAAAAACGAGTATTTCCAACGAAAATTAAACATGTTAATAACGTACATTCTGGCGGTTGAAACTTTGATGTACTTTGGAGGTTATGCAGACCGCGAAGAAGTGGAGGGAGAATTTACCCTATAATTCTCCCTCCACGCGTACTTTATCCCCGCAACGATCTACACCGCGCCGCGAGCGCCCCTAATGTTGTGTGATAAATTTATTGCCAAGTTTCATTGTCAACTTTCACATTACTCTATGATTTTGACGGTTAATTTTCAATGCGTTTTAGCGACATGTGTGGCATCCAATATTTCTTGCAACAAAAAATAATTACAATTCAAGTCATGTTCAAGAAGCTTTGTGTAAATAAATCACCAGTTATTATAATATCAGTGGAGCGTAAGAGATTGTAAGAAGATCAAGTGAAGAGGAGTCTTGAATGTGTGCCTTTGCTATAATTGAAGTAATAAATAACTCAATTAGATACTCGATTGCCATATATCAGTATCAGGAAAATTGCACATGCGTTTAAGCGGGGACTACAAGTTATACTTAAATAAGAGATGCATAAATAGTGTATTGTCATGCAGCTCTTTGCCTTGCAAGCAAGTAGCTTTAGGTCATATCTCTCAGGTCTTTGTTCATTATCCAAGATCCACGTACAGCCAACTTAGCAGCAAATCTTGATAGTCTGTTACACACGAGATTTAATTTAATTGTATTTTACAGCGATACTTGTTGAACAATCCCAAATTACCGGACCAGCGAACAAAAACGCAGTCATTCTTTTATTATTACTGTGCAAACATACACACATCGCGACTTCCATGAATTTCTGTGATTTAACGCAATACCAATTCGATGACGACGATCCGCATTTGAGACCGTGCCTACTCACAATCAGAATTCAGACACCTCGCAGCCGACCATATTTAAATTCAAGGTAAAAATGTGCCTCGACAAATATTGCATGCAACATGTTGGCTGTCTCCGCTTCAATTGTGTCATAACATGTTTACAAAAATATGTAGCCGAATTGTTTACACCGAGTGCGCAAGAACACGACTAAATATTCATATTCCTCAAATTTTACGGAAGTAATTTGAGCAAATGATTTTGGGTATTCTGGGTTGCATACGTTAAATGTGCTCTGGCTTCAGAAAAGGTTGATTGAAACCGTCAACTATTCCAATAGGACGACTTAATTTAAAATATGTTCCATTTGTGTTCACAATTCAATGCGTCGTTCTTTTGCAATATGACAAGTATTAAATGCGAGTACATTGCACTCTCGGATCGCCAGTAAAAGTGATGGCACAATTTCTAATTATACAGTCTCATATTACGAGTTTGAATAATAGAACTTCAACGAGAACTCATACCCGTGTACACGCAGGTAATTACATTTTTTCTATCATTTCAATAGGTATTTTCAATTAATTATTTTCAGTAGAACGAGGCACAATTGAAGTGAAATTGTTGCACAATAGCACAGGCAGGCAGGGAAATTCCTTTCTACAATATTATTGCTGAATGTTGATTAAATCATTAACAAAAATGGGTGGTAAACCTTGATGAATGCAGAAGTGGTTGGGAGGACACTGAATTCCTACTCATGTTCAAGCATCAACAAAGCATAGTTGATGTTCACATGTGTCTACCCACACAAGATGACCTCGTACCTATTCATATTATGCATTCGTAAGATTCTCTAAATGGTGATGACTTCTAAACGTGAGTTTGCAGTGAAACCGCTCAAACACTCAGTGTATCTGTGAGCATAACGTCTTGGTCCGGATTGTTCTCGCCTCAAGAAGTCCCAGGAATCGTTCCTAAGCTAAGCTGCTCAATTTATCCACGATAGGCGTTCAATAAATAATAATAAAAGTACGAATACAATCCGAGGGCGCGAATACATACGGCATTCATAAGCAATTTGCGCCGCAACATATGCAGTTATCTGCTTTTTTATTGTCTGGTCACCGCGAAACTAGCACGATTGGCATAATAAGCCCTAGGATTGCCTTCGGTTCATGCTGCGCCACATTTACGACAGCTAAACTTGTTATGGAATATGGCTGGACGCTTTTCACTTCCCTCCCAAGATTCGATCTGATCCGCATAATTAGCATGTTGTGGAAATTAACTGGAGACATGATAGAATGCGCCCAAGAGGTGTTTGTTGGATGTGCGCAACTATTTGCGTAAATATTACTGGTGGGAATTGTTGCTTCGGCTGATAATGGCGCGAGCGTTACGTGCCTGCGCTTAAATAACGAAAAGTCAAAACGTGAGACTGCATCTGTATCTGACGCCACAACAAACGACCATCATCAGAGCCATCGTCTAACGCACACTTTTCATGCTGTTGTTGCAAACTGACGACTAAAGGTCGGACGTACCAGCTCAAATTACTTGCGAATAAATTTTGCCTGATAACATCAACGCGCCCAGCCAGACGAAGATCGCTGCCGGTGATGAAACCGTATTTCTTCAGGTGCGAATATTCCTGCTAATAAAGCGATGACGTGAAGCAATTATTAGCGGCGTTGTTTTGCTTCGAGTATCAATTACGGCTCTTATCTTATCATTTCTGTACCAATTGGAATTGTAGCAAAGATGTTCTTGCACCAAACAATGCAAGCTGGACTTGTTGCAAGTAATCGTACATAGCACCGTTAGAATAACGTCACTTTTATCGACGACGTCATTTGGAAGATGATTTACTGCTCGATTTGGATCGCTGCACATTTTATTCTAATGCTCCCATTTGATAAGCAATGATTCGTTATTGCCATGTTGAAGCATTAATTAACAATGCCACTAAATATGCAAAATGCTCTAATTACCGATTATCTAGATTAATTTGCGCGCGGAATGCGTTTTATTTGCGGCATTAAAAATTACAATAAAAAAATTAATTGCGCGCAGCTTCATCACTCATAAGCATTATATTTATGCTCGTGTGCTTTAATAATAAATGGAAACCGTTCACTGCCGGATTGAATATTTATACATCTTCTGCGTTATTTGATTTGCTGCACATCGCTTCACTTTGTGCAGCGCTTAATTGCGCGCGCTAAAAGTTCGCACGCGTCGTTTCGTGCCTTTTTCTTGATTAATTGCCGATTTAAGTTAATTAATCATTTCATGTAGACGCATCTCTGAATGCTATTACTGTAGCATGGCTTCAAGGGGCTGCAAAAGTTATTTATCAAATCAAGATATTAACCGTTCTGCGACCTTTGGCATTGCAAATAGATTTATGCGAACGTCATAAAACACATTTACCTGCATCCCATATGGATTGAAACAAGCAGCTCTAGGCTGAATGGGTGGCAAAGGTGAGAATGCATGTTAAATCGCCTGTAAAGAATGAAATAATGAAATGGATTGCCTCCATGGATCGAATACAAGTTCAATAGCATCGCTCATATTTCAGATTACTTCAAACAGCGCGCTGAAGAAGCGAAATTCTGTGTTGAATCTGCTCTGCTCTCTCACACAGAGAACGGTCAATCGATCTCTACAATAATTCCGTCGTCATTCCTCCAGCTTTCACTCTACATTTGCACACGCTACCTCGACCGGATCGCCAATCACATCTGCATCTGAATGCAACAAAATCGCATCTAAAATCTGCGTGTTGCCCTCGCGCCTAAACACGGAACTCTTCACACAACATCGACCAGACAAACAATAATTGCACCGCTTCATATTTAACTGTTGATACGGTACGATTAACAATAAATTAAACAGCTTATCAAGTTGCTTTATTAGCAGCATAAGTCCAGTTCATTTGCAATTATATCGCACCATCTTAAGTTATTCGGAAGTTTCCAAAGACGAAACTCGTAACTGTTTCAACTGCCGACTGAACTTGACGATGAAAATTTGCATTTCTTACAGAAATAATTGCTGTGAATTTTAAGTTTCCAATTCCTCATCGTTATTCAGTGTTTCCAGCTGGCCTTGAAAGCTGTTTCAAATGCGGACTGCGAAATTGAAATGTCACATGTTTACATCAAATCTTAATTAGCACAGAACACTAATCTAATTGTAAAAAAGTTAGGTGTGCCGATACCGGATGAAATTTGCTTGTATTTTTCATTCTGCTTGATTCAATTCGAAGGCAACAAAGGCAGCCGCGAAGATGGTCGCTGGTTGTGATAAGATCAAAATTTATATCACTCGTTGCAATTTGAAGTTTATTTTATACGTGTGGAAATTAATTTTTATATTTCGGAATTTGCGCGCAAAGGAGTAGAAATCGAGATCGACGATAAAGATATTTGCATGCAATACGATACCTTCTGCACGTCGCGCGTCGTCAGCGTATTGCCGCAACAATGTTAATTCTATTTCGCATTTCTTCCTCCCGAAGAAGACCAGAGATTCCCCGTGCTTTGCTTGCGCGTTGCTATTTTTGTTTGGCAATCATTATTGCGTATCTCCAAGTTATCTTTTATTTAGATTTATTCGAACTCTTCAAAATTCCTCTTCCACGTTATATATTTCAATTGAGAAATGTGGAATCGCCGAGGCTGGTGATAAATATACGACTTGCAATAACCGACGACTGAAAGACGTCGTTTCTTTTACGTTCTGGCACGTTTTACGCGCCCGCACTGACGTAAATTTCAGCGTGCAATCGAAAAATGAAAGCCAGCCAGACCGAAGCGAGACAAATTGCGTTCACACAAGTCGCTATCAGAAAAACGTTTCAACTGTCACTAGATACAATTTATGCGAAATTGGTAATTGTATAAAAACAGAGTGCAATAGACACTTCAAGCGAAAGCATTGGCTTATAGACCACTATTCTAATTTTACATACTTTGAGTTATTACACATCCAAATCGAACAAGATTTAATTATTCATTGTATATGCTTGGGTAGATTGCACACCTTGAAAAAGGCGATAAAATTAGTAGTGAGTGAACAAAACGGCAAGTGAACTTTAACTTTACGTTTTGGTTACGTCAAGTTGAGTTGATTGGATACTACACCCAAATGCGACTTTCGAAAAGTTTCACCCGAATTATAACTTGCGCTGAATTATAATATTAAAACCAGATTATACAACAACTCTGTTTTGATGTTTTACAAGCCCCTACATTTGACCAACTGAATGTTGCTGGTTGGAACGTACTCTCTGTTCGTGGACCAAGATCAAATTGAGGTGCAAATTCAATTTTCCCATTGGATGTCCAAGAAGAAGGGAGATCACATCGAAGCGCAAAATCGATTTCCTGTTAAATAGGAATTGAATTAGCATAGTGCACACTGTGTGATGCTGGCATGAATTCAACCTTCAGAACATCCTGCCGAACTCTACTGCTATTCCAATCGATGAGTTAATTTACGACTTCATGTTAACGTATGAATGATGACGATGAGCGCATTCCTCAAATAATTTCACCGATTGAATTTCTCGTCTACATGTTTACAAAATTAATTGTCATCTTGTATGTGCATTGTCCGAAATGATCCATTCATAATTTACTAATTGGCATGTTGTTGATGTAGTAGAGACAGTAAAGTGATAATTTGCATTGTTCGTAACTTGCATGCGGTCCGCGAATGAGGACTAGAGGAAAAGCCATCCATCCATCCGGACGTCCGTTCGCTATAATCTATTGCGCTTTGTAGAGTTTCGAGCGGAGTCTTGCACATTATTTCCGTACATCACATTCCTTATTGTTTATTGTGTCGCTATTTGGTGCATTGCACACAAGCGAATTCAGCAACATGTTCACATGTTCCTGTTCGGTTACCATTCTGTATTGCAAAATTCAATGTATTTCCACCATGAGGAAGTCATCTGAAAGCAAGTTTTCAATAATGTTTCAAACATTCTTAATTATTACAATACTTTACCAATCATATTCCTGTTGTAGGTGTTCGCCCAACTAGTCGATACAGAATTCGTGCCGCAGGTGACGGCGACATGTAAAGCAGGACACATGAGCATCAAGGTGGCATTCAACAGCAGCTTCATCGGTGCGATACATGCACGGGATTACAGGACTCCAGCGTGTATGACCCACGGGGATGGCGGCCGGCTCGTCACACTCGACATCAACCTCCTGGCCGTCCACTCGGCGCCGGATTATTGCGGCCTCCTGGTGAACAACGTAAGTCGGCCATCACAAGACACCTCCGCTCTAAACGTTCAATTAGGCCGATGATAACAAGTTGTGCCTGAGGAACTAAACAAGTCATTTAGTACAATCTGCAATCACATCAATTTCATGTTGTTCTTCGACGTACGTTTTATTGTCTTCGCATATAAAAGCGATGCGGTCGACAACAACGACGAACGTGGATGGCAAATGTTTATTGGAGGACGTGACCTCACCTCAATACAATGATGTTCGAGTATTTGACCTTTTATGGATTTTATGCAGAACGGTACTGTTGGATCATTACTATGTACGCCAACAAATCACTAGGAATATTGCGTTCAGATTTGTAACAATTAACGCAAATTCGATTCAGGTCGCATGTTTGTTTGCCTTCCAAGGGAATACTTAGAACAATTGCGTATTTTTACAAGAAGCACATAAAACAAGACCAAACCAAGTGTTTGTTTTGCATTGCACATTTATGGAGCATTTATCGTAAAATTTGATAGGTATTCCTTTTATAGGAGCATCATCGGCAAATATTATAGCTTTGAATGCAGCCAATGACTTTATCTAACAATGGAAAATTCTATTAGCAATATAAATAACGTGGAATCATAAAATAGATATAAAATTGAATCAAATTCGAATTGAATTTAAAGCGCTTTTGTAAAATCACTTCCTCTTTCTAGAGATTCCCATATTTTTATGCAAAATCAAAAAATCGTCGCCCAACAACATTAACATATGCCAATCGTTGTCAACCTTGTAATATTGGAACAACTTGTCTAACTCTAGCAGTTCACATAATCATTTACGTTGATACTTATAACTTTGTGACAAGAATATTCTCGAAACACATCTGTATGCATAAGCAGAACTGCTCTTTCTTGCTGTTCATGGCTTGGAATTGTTGTTGTGCGCTGCTTGCTAGAGCTGTGGTCTAGCCCATTAAGCGAACAACGCCTCGCTGTTAACAACAAACCAGTCAATGTTGACCAACCTATTTGTTTAGTTACACAATATGCGATCAGCTCGATTCGCCAAGGTTTTGCGTTATAATATACTGCCGAGATTTGCTTCCAAATTGTCTTACATTCTATTAGAAAATCGTAAACGAATGCGTACCTCAAAGTAGTGTCATACAAATAATTCCTATTTCATGTTTGCAGAAAACCGAAGAAAGGTCCGTTCCAATTGCGGTACGAATTCATCGCACACTGGAACTGGCTGACGATAAATTCTACGTGATAACATGCGGAAAAGCGGGTTTCCGGAACGCACGCAACGAGACATCCCTCGTATCCTTGCGCCTTCTCGACAGCAACAACCGGCAGATCACAGAGGCGGTTTACAGCCGACCGTATACGCTGCGAGCGGAAATATCCCGGCCGGATGGTACGTACGGTTTCCGGGTGAAGAACTGCCTCGCCTTCAACAAGATCAACAGCAGCGTGCCGCTCATTGACGATCGCGGCTGTCCGATCAATCCAAATGTGATCAAAACATTCACCTACGATGAGAAGCGCTCCATTGCAGATGCACAGCTCCAGTCGATGTTCCGGTTTCCTGAAAGTTCCCAAGTTCATTTACAGGTATAACATGCGCTTAATTACAACTGATTCACCTTGTCAATCATCTTATCGTTCGTTGTTGTTTCAGTGCGATGTTGGATTATGCAAGGGAGCATGTCCAGAACCAGTGTGCAATTCGGACGGGTCCCAGACGAAGGCGCTCGTCACGGATGAAGGGATCCTCATGGCAGCGACGAGCGTCTTTGTCCGTGATCCTGGAGAGGCACCTCTCGTGCAGGAATCCTGCGACATTAGCGGGGTGCATCCCTCTTGGCTGCTGTGGCTTGCGGTTGCCCTGGGCATCCTATTCCTGATCATGTTGATCATTAACATCTTCCTTTGCTCGGCGATGACATGTGCCTGTGCAAGAACAGAAATTATTGAGAAAGAGCCGAGCATAATCGAAGATTACGATCCGTACCGTTCGTGGCATGGAAGCCAGTATGGTTCCAGGTATCCCATCGATTATTTTGCCGTTGTTTAAGATTGTTTTCACGCAAACGTTTTAGGTATTCGTTGAATGGAGCGCCACAACATCCCAAAGGATACACGTCTGGAGGGTCCACAATGAATTCGACAAGATCGGTCTCTTCACATAGTGACCATTATGCCATTGTGCATTCGCGTCCGGGCAGCAGATACAAACACCGAGGACCACCATCTCACATTGGCAGCCACTACAGTGGAAAGTAGAAGTCAATCAGATCAGCCCTGCTTATTCTTGACGTTCACCAGTGCAATCAGATTTCTTTTTGAATAATGCGTTTCTGTTTACGCACGTTCAAACTTTGCATATATGATAACTAAATTATGCGAAAGAGATGCTTGAAGAAGATGGAAATTTGTATAAGTAGTTAAAAATTCTCGTCCATTTTGCTTTCTGTATATAATATTTTTTCAGTTGCAATACGCACCCAGCAGTCAAATAATTACTTAAGCAACTTTTGCATCGCGAACGAACAAAACGAGCGAAAAATCGATACGAGGGATCAAGTTTAAACCTAATAATATAATTTACTAATAGGTTTCGTTATATTAATGTATATTAACTCATAAGTTTTAAGCAGATTTTACTCGACCTATGCAATTGCGAATGAAAAGATTGTAAAAACGAACTGAAATTTAAAATTTTGTATATAATATCAATTAAATTATAAATACTGACTTACAAACAGTTCATGTTCAGCAGCTTTCAACAAATTGACTACTAGTCATCCAGTCAACACTTTAACATTCCATAATTAAAATTTCGATAAAATATCGATGTCTTGTCACGATTATTGATAAAATAGTTGTAATATTTTAGTGTTCATGATAAATGAAATCACGCTAAGACTATTCGTAAACAAATTGCAACTATAAAAGCGTGCGAAAGTGAAAAATTTGCATAATTATAAGAGTGCCATTGACATTGTTATAACTCCGCATCATAATCGCAATGCATTTCCTTTTAAACAGTGTTATAATTTCCATTTTCGTGCAGATTAGTGTTAATGCTCAAGTATGTTCAAATGGCAACAAGTTGATCAAATTGGGCACTTCCAAGGAAGGCGTGCAAATAATTGCAGATATCCATAATAGGTATCGATTGTTAATTGCGCAAGGACATGTACCCGGGCAACCACAAGGCACCAACTTACTACGCATGGTAATTAACAATGCGAAGATGAAGATGTTATAATAATAACCCTTGGTTTAAGCGCTACGATGAAACTTTGGAACAGAAAGCCATCGATGTAGTATTGCAGTGCGATTTAAAGCATCTTGAAGTACATGATCGTAAGTAACGTTTGATTTTGGTTTTACCGTATTGAAAATGGATACTTGTAGGTCGTTGGAAATGGGTCGGCCAGAATTTGTACATTGAATGCAGCAGCATGCGGGATGGAAAGCAAAATTGGGAAGAGGCCGTGAAAGCCTGGTTTGACGAACATCATTTCTATTCATACGGCGATGGTGTTTCTGCAGCGACAGGACATTACACTCAAGTATATTTATTGTTATGGTTCTTTTTGGCCCTATTATTGTGATCTGTATGCGTAGGTGGTTTGGGCTGATACCAACACTGTCGGCTGTGCATTTTCCATGTACCACGATTATGGTAATCCCGCTACACCGTATTGCAAGCTATACGCTTGCAATTATGGCCCTGGGTGAGTATTCAATACACCAGTATCAGAAATACTTATCTCTAACTTGATTTTAGTGGTAATGTCGTGGGCGAACTACCATACGAAGTTGATGATTCTTCGGAATGCATTAATCTCTGCTCTGAATAACTCTTTAAGAATTTGATTTGTTATATTTAAATAATCAATTTAAAACAATAGATGTGACTACAAGCAGGTAGATTAATATATCTAATTAATGTAGATATTAAAGTCAGTTGCTGCGCACTTGCAGATAGCAATTGAGTATAAATGCTCCACAAAATTCAGTTTACTTTAAATTCGTTCAGTCGACATGCGTGCAGACATGTTTCCCTTTATATTATTCATAGTTGTTCTGCAACTTGGTCAAAGTATTGTTCACGGTCAGGCTTGTACAAGTGGAAAGAAATTAATCATGGAGATTGGGATATCCAAAGGGGATATTCCGGTCATCATTGAGATGCATAACAAGTACAGACAAATGATAGCAAATGGTCAAGTTTTTGGACAACCGTTAGGAGTCAACTTGAATCAAATGGTAAGCTATTTTGAAAAATTTGTATTGAAAGTAATAAAAAGTTGCGCAGAAATATGATGAACGCTTGGCAAGGAAAGCACGAACTGTCGCCATTACATGCAAGAAAGAGCGCGTCCACATCTTTGATCGTAAAGTAACTAAAGTTAAACAATTAGCAGATATTAACAATAAATTTCAGCGCGTTGGCAACAAGTAGGGCAAAATCTCCACATTGAATATCGCAATGAAACTGAATACACGCCTAATTGGAGGGCGGCTGTTAAATCTTGGTATGATAAGCATCAGAATTATATCTACGGCAAAGATATCACTTCGGAAAACGAGGACTACACACAGGTACGTTGGAACGGTCTGGTTTTTTCGCTTTCCATCAATAGAACGATTTCAGTTGGTATGGGCACAGAGTTACGCAGTAGGTTGCGATTTCGTGATGTTCCATGATGTTACTAAAAGTGATTTACAGTTTGGATACCTTTACATTTGCAATTACGGTCCAGGGTAGGTGTTTCGATATAGTTGAATTAATTTGACTCGACGTTCTTTTCCAGTGGGAATATTAAGAATCAAGTTCCCTATGAGGCCCTCGGTGGATCAACCAACAACACACGCACTTGATACGATAATAGTTCTGTACATTATTATATTTAATAGATCGATTTAGATACAGCAAAGTAAACTCCGAACACATATTTTCAAATCAATTAGCGAATGCAAGTAAATTAACTAAATTGGTCCAATCTGTAAAAAGCAGTTTCTATTAGATTATACATACCACACTGTGTACACGTTAGGATAAAGAAATTGGGTAATTTGTCAGCGATGAAAAACTGATTCGTGAGATGTAGGAGAATGAATTAAAAAGAAGGAACTTTACCGTCATCAAATCTTACCTAAATCAAACGCATTGACTTCCACTTATAGTACTGTTAATAGTCCACTGGGGTTTGCTCTAAATCACAAACGTTGATTAATTCTCAATGTTGCACAAGGGGAAATAAACATTGATAAGTTGATTACAAGTACTGATTGCGAATCAAGGCATTTAAGCAATTAAACACTTCACAGTTACCATCATAAACGCGATATTCCGCATTTATGACGACATCTATAAAGTGTTCAATTCAATGTTACGAGGCAACTGCAAGTGGTTACTTACTCTCCTGTGCACGTTCTTCCGCCCTCGCCTTCATTCGCGTGATGAATGCAGCACCTTTGTTCTTGCGGAAGTTTTCGTATGGGTCGTTCAGGTTGCAACCGACGCCCTTAAACTGGTCTTGCCGGTCGCGCACATCACCTCCGCTAATCGGTGCATCAATGCCTTGCTCATTGACGCCGAGACCACTTCCACCCCAGCCCATGCGCCGCAGCATTTGATGCCCCTTGTTCGAAGAGTCCAAACTTTCAGCCGTGCTTAGGCTGACTGGCGCCATCGCGTTCGATGACCGGTACAGCGGTGACGCTGACCTGGAGCGCGACCTCGAACGCGACCTGGAGCGTCGGCGTCGCGATCGTCGGTCGCGATCCCGTTCGCGGTCGCGGTCACGTTCTCGATCTCGATCACGATCTCGATCGCGTTCGCGGTCTCGATCCCTCTTCCTCGGCGGCGTTCGAGACCGCGACCTGGAGCGACTGCGCTTGCTGTGCGGCGAGGGGCTCTTGCTCATGTAGCGCCTCCGTGGCGGCGACGGGCTCTTCTCGTGGATGATGACCACCGGACTTGGGCTGCGCGATGGCTGGCGCATACCGGTCGCGATCATATCGTCCTTCTCCTTTTTCGCTTGATTCTTCGCCTTGTAGTACTCGTACAGGCCGAGCTTCTCCCAGCCCTCGCTGTCGCGCGGCCGTTCATGCGATGGCAGCGCGTAGAAGGCTTCGACGGCGGCAAGCAGACGATCACTTGGAGGTGCTGGCGGCGGAAGACGAATCATTTTCGAGTCCAGCGGCTTCATCTTGGTGTCTTCCAATTTGATCAGTGGCACCATGAGGCCAGCAGGCAGCTCGTAGTACGGCACGGATGGCATGAGCTCCTCTTGGGCGGGCTCGGGAGGCGGCAGAAAACCTGGGGGAGGTCGAGAAAAATCTGGAAACATACCCGGTGGTGGTGCAGGTGGAAAGAATCCTGGCGGCGGTTGCGAGAATTGGGGCGGAGGCACTGATGGATTGATCGTTGGCAAGGTGTTTTCCTCCACGCGGATTTGCTCCTCGACGGCCAGCAGACGCGTTTCCAATTCTTGCATTTGTTGCGTGGCATGCAGAACGAAGGCTTGATGCTGCGTGCGATAACTCTCGAACGTCGTTTGTGTCGCTTGTGACAAGATAGCAATCTCTGAACTGTACTTCTTCAGCTGTGCAGCCTTAAATTTTTGTAGACTCTCCTGCGGATGCCGCATAGCATCAACGGTTGACGGGTCTAGGTAGTTTGCCTTGGACTCCCACAACTGTAATAGTTTGTCAAGCTTTGTATGCTGCTCATCAGATGCTGCTGATAATTTTGCACTACAAAACATAGGCACTACAACAGATTCAAGTGCATCTTTAAGATCAGCAGCATTCTTCCTTGCACAGTGGTGTAGCACATCATTCACCAAATAGATTATATGCAACCTATGGGTAAATGAAGGTGCTCCCTGTAATACTTTCAAGAGTAAACTTCTTGAAATGCATAAAGCTTTCTCCTTATCAGTGGCATTATGTAATATCCATGATTTTCCAGACTGAATACTATCCTTGGTGCAATTATCAATAATAGGTGTTAATAAATTATTTAAATCAGCCAATGAAATGTGCAGCTCATCAGCATCTTGTTGATTGCCTTTAATTTCACATTCTGAAAGTAGCACCTCAATTTGTACTTGCTGCTGTTGCATTAATACTGAATGCTGTGCTTGTAGATTTTGCTCGCTCTGCTTTATTTGCTCTTGCAATGTCTCAACTTGAGACTTGATTTGGTTCACATCTGTTACAGATGACTGATGAATATTGTTGGAAATCATTGGTGGTGGTGGATTTGCACTTGGTGGTGGATTCCAATTATTGTGTTGCTTCAGTACTAATTGTTCAGCTTGCACCTTATACTGATAGTAGTTGTAGAATTCACCACCATATAAGAATTGAAATTTGGCATTTCCCTTCTGCTTATTCTTGGTCATCTGCTCGAATTCGGGCCCATTTCTAGCTACAAATTGCGCCAGTTTGTCTATTATATTTCTTAATTCTGTGTCTGTAAACATAACCTCCAGGTGAGATCATTTCGGGTACAAACCAATAAATGATGATGAATAATGTTTTAGCTACTCCTTTGGGGACATTATTTTACCTTGGGGTGCTGGGGGAAGATCCATCATATTTTACAGCAAATTACTGACAATAACATGTCAAATTTAATCGCCGAAATTTGTAGGAAAACACATCACATTTATCATAAATGCATAACTGCCGCGGCTGCCGCGATTATCACCGGACGCCATTGATATTAAAAGTGGCGCCCCCATTGGCTTTTGTGCGTGAATTTCTCGGAGGGAGTAAAGTCACACATTACTCCCTCCGCTGGTAATTTAATTTACGTCTGAAGACATTTCCGTCCTGGACTAATATTATCAAAATCAACACGTAAATTTAATAAAATATTGAAATGTTTATTCGGACGCTCAACTTAACAAATCCATAAAGTATTAGCGCATATGCAAATAAACGTAAATTCCTTTACAATTGCCTGAATCATAGTTGAATTACAACTTGTCTGAACATCAGAATACTCTGTGCCTCAATTAACGGTTTGACTAAAATCGATATGGCATTAATCAGACAAAATCTCCCATTTCTCGACTATCACAATATTGTAATACATGCCCATTAATAAACGCAGCAATACAAACAATTAATCCCACAATCTGAGATTCCAAATAGATGAGCGGCGTGCACCGACAGTTGGTCGTGCAACCGAACTAAATCTGAACTTATTCATTTGTACGTGTTTGCCTAACACTTCTTGTATCTTTCGTAATTCAGTGCGTTCAATGTAACCGCCATGTATGTCTAAATACAATAACGCTTCGTTATTCCGAAGAGCAAAGAGCGATCTATAGGGAATCTGATAGCAGCGGGATAGTGCTAAGAAATTGAGATCTTTGAGTTGGACAATATACTGAATAGCGCAACCGGTTAATCCTGTACAATCTGACAAATCAAGTTCTCTCAGTCCAGGACATGATTCTACAAGATCGGCGACATCTGAAAATGAATACATTTGTAATACGATTTGTAATATGATGACATGGCGATGGTGATATACTTACTTGTATCGGTAAGCAACTTCCTGCATCCAGATATATTCAGGCGATCTAAGGTGGCCGGTAGATTTGAGCAAATGTACTTAATTGATACGCCGTCCAGATTAGTCCATGCAATGTTCAGTTCTCGAAGCTTGCGACACTGCGTAAGCAATGCTGTTAGACCCTCAACATTCAAGCCTTCAACCATTGCTAAATTTAAAACTTCCAAATCAACACTCAGGCTTAATTTCGTCAAAACTTCACTGTTAACTTGCATATGCTCCAAACTGACTTTTTTCAGTCGCTGACATTTTGAAAAGAATAAAGCTAAACTTTGTTGATCCATATGTGCCATTCCTAAATCAACATAGACGAGACGTGCCTGATAATTGTCGGACGAAGTGCAGCAATCAGGATTTATTATCGGTGATCGTATATCGCTTTGCGTAAGGCGTAGGATGACAACTTGGCGACTTAGAATATGTCCAATTGCACCAGGAACTAGCAAGCGGTTGGAGACGTCGATTCGTGCCCATAAGCTTTCATCTTTTGCCAGTCTATGAAATCGAGAACAAACTCCAGCAACTTGTGTAAGCCATAATTTTGGTAGAAAATGTAGTATGTGCAACATCACTTCATCAGATAATTGTGAAAAATAGTCTGAAATAAAACTGATTAGGAAGGTAATCTGAAATAATATTAGTTTTACTTACCAATTCCATTTGATACAACAGCTGCCTTCTTTGTATGAAAATTGCCCCATTCCTCATTTGACAAACTTTCAACATCTTGCTTAGGTGAAATGTTGGGTAAATGTGGATCATCAGTTGCATTCTCAGGAGTGTCATCTGAGTTCACTTTCTTTACACCACTATCTTCATCACTTGCAAACTCATGATCACTTTCGAGCAAACCAACTCCAAAATCATAAACTTCATCTAATTTAACAGCACCATTTAGACTCCAGCGTTCTTTTTGGGGCGAATCGAAACGCGCACGTTTTCTTGAAAGCAAGAAAGCCATATTATTATTATTGGAGGACTGTAGTGGAAAGGCCTTCGCGAACGTTGGAAGTTTATTCCTTACCTTGCTGGAGACCGATCCATGCTCGCATTATTTACATCGATAGGTTGTAAAATATTACTTGCGCTCATTTTTTTTGCTACAATCAATGAATGCAACAAAAACGTATCACTTATTCCGTTCAAACAATGTACATAAATTTGTACAGCTAATCAAACGGCACATTTGCCAAAGCGTAGGCATTGTGCGCCTTTTTAGAATATTGTGAGGTTAAGAAACAAGAACTGTTGCCCAAGTAATTACTTCCGAAGCCGAGTTACAACAGCGCTATCCTTGGCTTGTGATAGTCTAATAGATTGGCGGCTCTAAATAAAATTGGATAATTTATACAAATATTAGGTATATAACAAAAATTAATATAAAAAGTACATTGTAATAGCATTTTAATAACAATAAATCCTTATAGCTCTTTCTGATATTCTTGATAACTGTCTCTGATAACTTGATCTATTTTGCGCGCGATTTCACTTTGCAACACAGTCTGCCCGAATGAAGGGTAAACAAGCGCACAAGTTCGAAAAACAATTATTTCAGCTTTTCGTAATATGTGCTTCCTTACATTTAGAAAGCAGAAAATTCAAATAGTAAATTTGCGAATTCAATTATCGCTACTAGAGCCGCTCAACGGCTAATAGTCAATTTAATTCTTGCGCAGCGCCACTAGTCTGTCTGTATTGGCCCGACATCTATCATGAGTCTACCAAAATGTTCTATATTGCTTCTTTTATAAATAAATTATTCACATTAATTAATTAAGAAACTTAATTATTGCTTATTTGTTAAAATATGCTGCAATCAAAAGTGAATTTTTCACATTAATTAGTAATTTGCTAAAATTTTAAAGCAGTAGCAGAGACAGTAGGAAGAGCCACACGTCATTCAAGTTTGACAACATGGTTTCCGGTCCTCCATTTTCTTTCGTGCCGTTTGTGGAGGTGTGCTAGCATTTCTACAAATTTGCACGAAAAGTGCATTTTGCTTGTTTTGCCTCAGTGAAATAAATGCGTAATTCTTTTTCTCGTAATTAGGAAAAATGGCTCGATACGGACAGCGTCCGGAAAATGCACTAAAACGTGCCAATGGTATGTGCAACAAATTAATATTTGCCGGCTCAATATGGTGCCCGTATACAATATAATCAAAATTATTCCATACACCCATTTCTAATGAGATGCTTTCCGTTATTTAGAATTCATAGATGTCGGGAAACCGGCAAGAGCTTTGGATACATTGCAAGAAGTGTTTCGCAACAAGAAATGGTCCTACAATTTGTCTGAATTGGTATTGGAGCCAATTATGTTCAAGTACTTGGATCTGTGTGTGGAGTTGAAAAAGTCACATATTGCCAAGGAAGGTTTATTCCAGTACCGAAATTTATTCCAATCTGTCAATGTTGGATCTTTGGAGAATGTAATCAGAGGCTATTTACGAATGGCTGAAGAGAAAACTGAAAATGCTAGAGAACAATCTGCACAGGCTGTTATTGACATTGATGATTTGGACAATTTGGCTACACCTGAAAGTATTCTCTTGAGGTAAAATGTTGCTGTGGGTCTCCTAGGAGCTATGAAATTAATGTATGTTTGTGTAGTGCTGTTTCAGGAGAGGATGCTCAGGATCGTTCTGATCGCACAATACTCACACCATGGGTAAAATTTTTGTGGGAGTCCTACTGCCAATGTTTAGAGTTGTTGCGCACCAACGCTCACGTTGAAAACTTGTACCATGACATTGCATGCATGGCCTTCCAGTTTTGCTTGAAGTACAACCGTAAGACTGAGTTTCGCAAGTTGTGCGATAAGCTCCGTAAGCATTTGGAAGACATTTGCAAGTTACCAGCGCAAGTTGCGAATGTGTCGATTTCAAAGCCTGAGACGCAACAGCTGAACTTGGAAACGAGATTGTATCAATTAGATTCCGCCATTCAAATGGAGCTCTGGCAGGAGGCATATAAAGCTATTGAGGACATTCATAATTTGATGAATATGTCCAAGAAGATGCCTGTTCCAAAAACAATGGCTAACTACTATCAAAAACTAGCTATGGTTTTCTGGAAGGCTGGAAATTACTTGTTCCATGCCGCTGCTTTATTCAAACTGTACCAGTTGTCTAAAGAGATGAAGAAGAACATCACTCAAGAGGAATTGCAAAGGTTTGCCTATAGGTGGGCTTCAAATTAAATTTCTAATATTTATATTGATTCCAGAATGGCGTGCCGAGTACTGATTGCAACTCTGGCAATTCCTCTGCCTTCGGCTCATCCGGAATTCGATCGGTTCATTGAAACCGACAAATCTCCAATGGAGAAGGCTCAGCGACTAGCGGTACTTCTTGGTTTGCATCAGCCGCCAACGAGAGCAAGCCTTCTTAAGGACGTGGTGCGTTTCAACGTGTTGTACTTAGCTTCGCCGCAGCTTCAAAGCTTGTACAATTGGCTCGAGGTCGACTTCCATCCGCTGCTGTTGTGTTCGAGAGTTCATTCAGTCATCGAGACGCTGGAGGCTGAAGAGAACAACGCATTGCAATTGTACATTCCTGCATTGCAAGACGTTACGTTGGTGCGTTTGGTACGACAAGTTGCGCAGGTTTATCAAACGATCAAGTTCGATCGCCTTATTGAACTGGCCAAGTTCACGACACCTTTCCACATGGAGCGCCTGCTTGTCGATTGTGTTCGTCATAACGACATGCAGATTCGCATCGACCACGGAAAGCAGTGCGTGCACTTCGGTATGGATCTAAGCGAAAGCCAACGCGAAGATAAGCCCGAAGGGCCCACTCTGCAATCGATGCCAAGCGAACAGATTCGCAATCAACTAGTCAACATGGCTACCGTATTGCACCAAGCGATTGCTGTAATAAATCCGAGCAAAAAGAAAACGGAACGCGAGAAGGTCCGCAGTATTTTGGTGAACAATTACCATGAGAACAAGGTGCGTGAACACCAGCGGATTTTGCAACGCCACAAGATCATCGAGGATCGCAAAGAGTACATCGAGAAATTGAATACCGTGCGCGAGGAGGAGGAGCAGAGGCGGCTTGAGGAGTTGGTGAAGCAACAGGCGCTGGCCGAACAGAAGCGTTTGGAGCATGAACGGGAAGAACGTGAACGCAAGCGCGTCCTGAATGAAATACAACAAGTTAAGGATCGGCAAATCAAAGAGAAGATGCACCAAATTTCGCAAACCAGTCATGGACAGAAGATTCTGAAGAAATTGGATGAGGATGACATCAAGAAAATGGACGCCGAACAAATTGCGGCAAGAGAAGCAGAGGAATTGCAAAAGGAACGCCGAGAACTGCTAGCAAAGCTCAAATCACAGGAAAAGAAGGTCGACTACTTCGAACGTGCCAAGCGACTAGAGGAGATACCCCTTTTGCAGGCGAACATGAAGGAGCGTCAACTGCAAGACCAAGCGTTCTGGGAGCAGCAAGAAAAGGAGCGCATTGCGAATGCCATCGAAGAGCGCAAACAGTCGGTGGCGGCTCAGGAACGTCTGGCCCGTATGAAGCCGGACAAGGATGCTTTCCTGGAGAAATTGCTCAAGGAGCGTAACATTGTCTACGAGGACAAAGTACGAGAATTCGAGAAACGCCTCGATGAAGAGCGCCGCATTCGCCTCGCTGAACGTAAGGTGAAACGCAAAGAGGAGCGTCGACGCAAGTATCTCAAGGAGAAGGAAGAGGAAGAGGAGCGCAAACGCGAGGAGAAGCGTCGCCAAGAGGAAGAGGCACGATTGCTGCGTGAGGAGCAAGAACGCAAAGAGCGCGAAGAACGTGAACGTGCCGAACGCGAGGAGCGCGAGAAGCGTGAGCGCGAACAAAAGGAAATGTTGGATCGGGCCGAGGCGAAGAAGCGGGCTAGGGAAGAGGAGGTCGAACGCAAATTGCAGGAGGAGAAGGAAGCCATCCAGGAGCGCAGCGTTAAAGAGAAGGACGTGTGGCGCAGCAAAGGTGGACCACGTCGCACCGAGGAACCTGCCGCCTGGCGACGCGGAGCTGGAGGTGCACCAAATTCCGGCGACGAAGGAACTGCACCCAAAAAGGAATATGAAGCCTGGAAGCCGCCAAGTAAGTAACCTCGTTTGGTTACCCTGCATCATTAAAACATTGCTTTCATTTGCAGGTCGCGCGCGTAACATCGACTCAGGACGAAGTGATGCACCGAAGCCAGAGAGCAGCTGGCGCCGACCCGGGCTGGACGACCGCAAGGACGAAGGACCTCGTCGTGACGACAGGGAGCGCATTGGTCGCGATGATAGGGAACGTCGCGATGATCGCGACCGACGAGATGATCGCGATCGTCGAGATGATCGTGATCGACGAGATGATCGCGATCGACGGGATGATAGGGACCGTCGTGACGAGAGGGACCGTGATCGCAGAGACCGAATTCCAGACTCCAGGGACCGCGACCGACGTGACGACCGAGATAGACGCGATGAACGTCGCCCCAATGCTAGTTGGCGAAGTGGTCCTTCCAAGGACGATGATGGCGGTATTCGTAGATCGATGCCTTCAGCCCGCGGCGGACGTGAAGAAGGATCCGGCGTTTGGCGCAGGGAAAGGCGTGATGATAATCGTGACCACGAACGCAAGGACGATCGTGATAGGGATGAGCGTCCTGCTCCACGACGAGCGGATAAACGTAAATATCATGATTAGCTTTTATTTACGAAATCTCTAATTGCAATAATTTCAATTTCAGCACGTGATGTTGGAGCAGAAGACGGGGATTGGGTGCCAGTCAAGCGTCGTTGAGACTTCAATTCCGAACTAATACTAAAATTGTACGCACGGAAGTTGGTAGTATCGATACAATTTTATATTACAATCAATCGTTTTATTGCAAGTATTATTTTCGTTGATAATCATTCTATTTCAATAGGCTTTTTTCGCGCTCTTGAATCGCAGAATGCAATTTCGGTTTTCTTTTTCGGCTACGTCTCTCTCTCTCTCCCATAAAACAATTGCAAATTAATATTTACAAGTGTTGATATTTACGAATAATGTTGAATGACTTATTGAGACATTATGTATTTTTGCATTGCTCTTGCAATAAACGTTGATGAAATGAATCACAGAGAATTGCCCGAAATCTTGGATAGCACTGCGCTATAATATAAACAACAGTTCGAAGACGAAGATAAAATAGTATAATTTAAATTTATTTCGTAGTATAAAAATGCATGCATACTTTAGATTAACGTTCTCACAATATATGTATATGCGATATGTACATGGCTTAATTTCTAGTTTCTTATTGATTAGTACAACATAATGGCTCCATTTGTCTTCTCCTCAATCATTGGTATGACGGGATCAACTTTTTTATCACTATTTGCAATATAAATTACGATTATGTTGATGAAATTTGCGACGCAAGCCCCAACTACAAACCTGTAAACAAAAAGGCGTTAAAGATGTTGAGGTTAGGGGATTATCGTCCGTTAAATTACCAATATGAGTAGCCGAGCTCCGCCATATTTTCAGACGTCCAACTGTTGTCTAAGTCTTCGAGTGCAAGAACATTGTTTTGTATTTTTAGATAATATTGCGCCACCCACAAACCAATGGCACCTAAATTGCATAAAACTAAGGCACGCAATTATTATCGTTTAGCTAGAATCGAGTCCATTTATAAAATACTCACATGACAATATATTCCATAGATAGAGTCCTGAAGTGCCCGAAACGCAACTGCTACTAGTGACTGTGTTGATTGCTGCGAAGACGGCCGCCAAATCGGAGAATAGTAATGCTCCACAAACGCAAGTCAACGTACCCAACCAGAATCCGTAGATTAAAAAGTCCGGCTCATATTTGAGCATATGCATTACTGCAAAAACAGGAGAATCAAATTGCAATGTGTTCCTCAAAGTATGAACTAAGTGACCTACTTATTATGCAAAACGACTGATTAATAACTAATTAATAAGTTGTAATGAGACTTCAGCGCAAGTTACGAAAGATTACGATTAGAGAGCGAAATGCTACCTGCAGTGGATACCAGAAGCATTTATGCAAATGATTAGCAGACCAGGATTAGTACCAATGAAGTTGACTAGTGATGGATTTGCCATGACGATAATACACTCACAATTTCAATTATTTCTTGTTACGTGCAATTACTTTCTTGTCGTGGAACAAGTGCACAATTGTGAAAACAAAATTGGAGCTGGATTGACACGGAGACGTTAACATGGAGACGTTAAGAGAAACGACAGTTAAAGCAATTTCACTTTTCATAATAGACCACGTAAATACTGATTTCTTTAGGTGTTTGAGAAAAAATATGTTCACGTAGACGACATAATTGCAAACGCTATTATAAATCACCCACGCAGCGTGTAAGATGCAAATAATTGGAAGTATGAGCAAAACAACTTAATTCAATTTCTAGTTTACCGTCTCGTTTGCTTTTCACTTATTCTCTGCTAGCTGCGGGATAGTAAGTTGCACTACAAAAAGAAAATCAAACGAGTCACGTCGAGAATAATGGTAAAATGCAACCGGCTAACTGAAATGGGGTCATCAGAAGATGCAAGTGCAAGAAGTGATTTTCTATTTGCCAACAATAGCGCACTGCTTTGAGAAAATGCACAAGAATCGAATCAATTTCATTGCTCTGTACAGGAAACAATTATTGGGTAATTTTCAATGCTTCATATTACGTGCTACTCCTATCTAATTTTTTGTGGTTTCAGGAATAAGAAGTTTGCGTTGCGATTTGCAATTGCTTGGCTAGTTAAGGATAGGCTGTTTGCCAAACAAATCCAATACGTTTATTAGGAGTAAAATAACGGTAAGCGAAACAATCTGCTTTCAGATATGTGATTTTTTTACATCTTTCAGGGACATTGGAAAGAAGTGCACCAACTCACCATCGATTTCGTAACTACGCCAGCCATAGGCAACATTGAGCTCCTTCTTTCCGGCGAAGAGGCCGTAATGGATTCGGCCATTCGATTCGTGCGGATTCAGCGTGCGCTTTGCGTGGGCATTCACCCAGTGCTTCGTTCCTAAGCTGGCTACCAGCAGAGCGATGGCAATGCAGGAGCCGAAAAACGTAACGAATATCATTCCTCTTCGAAACATATGCATGTTGCTGCGTGTGCTGCATGTACAACTCGGAAAGGTCACCTCGCGCCCAGAGCCCCTATTGTCGCCACAAAAGAATGCAATCAGTCGAGCGCACTTCCTTCGTTAATTCGAGGGATTCCAGAATCACAATACGAACATTCGCTGCACCACAGGTATCCAATTTGCGCATTGTTTCTCTCGCCTTCAAATCGAAACGCTATTCATTTTCACATTGTCACAGATGGATTTGCTGGCGCACTCGGCTCATGATTATCCACGGAAGCGGCGCTGCCGAACGAACGGATCATCGATAAACGCGCACGCCGTGTGCACATCCGTGCGGACTGTGAAATTCTGCTCCTTCGTGATGAACGCTGGCGTTCACCTAGTTCACCTGATGTTGTTGGTGGCTCTCGCGCGCGAGAGTGGAACTGCCGCGATTTGCTGTGCTGCTGGAGGTACCACGTTGCGAATGGAAAAGTTGCCTTACCGCATCGATGTTCTCGAACAAGTGTGCTAAGGTGTGTGCCTTGGTACGCTCGCTGGTTGCAGGCGACACGAAATAACGCGGAACACGAAGCAATCGAAGCAAAATAACTTGGGTGTACACGCTTGCTATAGAATCCTCGAGCTCTCAACAATTACTGGAAGGAACATGCAATGATCTGCGCTTGGCGCGATGTTGAGGTGTGCTGGAAGCATCTATAGACATGCTAAATAACATTAATATAAACAAAAACCGGTATGCTTGTGCCGCCAGTCGGCATTCTACGCTGGTTTTCGGGTCACGTTTCACTGAGCGCACTCCGAAGACCCGCCGGGAGAAACAACACGAAGAATTCCTATCGGAAATATATTATTGAATGGCGGCCTTAACATTCAATGTATTAATTAGTTGGATCATCTATTAGAGGTGCGTATAGTAGGGTATTTATTATGCTACTAATTAAAAAATAACTTGATTCCCCTGGTCAATATTCCACTTGATGATGTTCTCGCTTTCCATTAGATATTTCCTTGCTATCAGCAGTGCGAAACTTGCCAAACTTGCAAATGTGGCCCCCAAATTCAACCTGTCAAATTCAAAACATTAGTTGGCTTTAAATTTGACCTAATTATGAGTATACTTACCAATAAGAGTATCCCAGTGTTGGATTACCAGTTGAATGCATTGTATCAACAATAGTATAAGAAAACGCAATGTTTTCAATTAAGCTGGAACCAAATACTGCACCCCATATAATAACAGCCATTAACACTGCAATGAATGATAGGGCCACATAATAATATAGACTATAAATACTGAAATAGGTTTGAATAGGATTGCCAACGATATTCCATAGTAATAAAAATGATGAGACCAATCCAAACGCTATCGAAATAGCCAGGAAAATTATGGTGCACAAATATGCCCCCGCATTCAAGAATTTCCCTTTGCTAGATGATGATGCTACAATTTATAATTTACTATAGAACAATTACATTATCAAATTATTTATTACCTCTGGCATCATTTCGATGCATCAATTGACGACGCGCAAATTTATTCCTTTCGAATGTTTTACACACAATTCCATTACGTTTGTTCTCAATCAGAAGATCCATTTGAGTCTTGTACTCATTGGGATCATCTTCGCAAAGCCAAGCACAAATATTTTCCCCATAGTAACAAATCACTATTCAAAACATTTGCAATGGCAATTAGCAGGAAAATTTTTCTCATTTGAAACTTACATGTAATCTGATAATGTGTTTTTACAATTCCAGATTCAGTGAAGATGCCGTTGAAGAGGCCATAATGGACTTGAGAGATTCCAGTATCACCTTCTCCTATTAAATTGCTGTTCACCCAATAATCAGTCGATATCGACGCTATTGATAGTACGAGAGCAGCCGTGGACGAAACAAACGCAGCTATAACGTATCCTCTTTTCACCTTCACCATTTTGATGTAGTATTACCAATTAACAGGTAACGTTACATGAATACAGCTGTAACTTTTTAGAATATTAGGTTTAATCATTTGTGTGCCGCACATCATACTACCAAAAGTTTTTTTATCGGAGTGAAGCGCATATCGTATCTACTCTGAGATAAAGAATCGTAATCTATCTGTTATCTGGTACAATTTAGTTTTGCATTAGTTTTAGCGACTATTATAAGGTAGCAATGTGAATCACCAATATTTTTGTGAGTAAAATTTTTATATTTTTTGTTTTAGCGCCGTATTGGATATATGCTGCCATCGTGCGTGCAACAACTGAAGTAAAATATGGATCGGAAGTCGGAGCAATTCTCCAAATTTTAGGGATTGGATTGCTTTTTTGGCATGTATTTTTGCATGTTTTGCGAGCACATTTTAATGATTAATTGTTTGTGATTACAGATTAATTTTAATCTCATTACAATTTCGAATATCGACGCGAATTGCTTGAACAATTGAGATGCATTGTCATCATCAAGGATCACACCAAGGATATACTAATGGATGTTCAACAAAATCTAAGCCAATGAGATATGTTATCCTTGCTTATTGTATATTGTCACATGGTTGAAAATGAGTTCATTCAAAGTCAGGATAGCAAGTAAATATAAACTGATTTGAAAAGATCTATGATTTTAGGCAGACACCATTTTTATTTCTCGACAGACGCTGTAAAATCATAGAAACCATGATGATTTTGCTGCGCGTGGCTCGTTGCCGCCTCCTGCATCCTGGCGCACATGACTATCGAATGTTTTGACTGCACCTCATTCAGTACGAACGGTGGACGAGTGCGGATGCGTTTGTGCGGAGTGCTGGCTGACATGTAACTTCAGCTGCATTTAATTAATGGAAGCCTCCAATCCTTTTCCGAGGGCCACAGATGTATCCTAGCAACCACCAAGGATGCTTCTTCTATGAAAAGCAATAATATTCGGTAACATTTCAAAAGGATACAAAATGTGAGTATGAATTCGTCCAGTTTCGGTTAAGGAAGCGTTTAGTAATTAGTGTTAGAAACGTGCGCACAGGAATGAACATAAATTACATTTAAAAATAGATTTACATGATAAATATTTAATCTTTCGCTCACATATTTTATTCGCGTTAATAATTATTCATATACGATCCAAATGTATAAAAATATCTTATCTTTATATTTAGATATTGAAAAATCTCAATTGTTTTTGGTGCTTTATGAAAATGGTAAACAAAACATTTTGTGCGCTGTCGAGCGTGTCTCGAACATCCATTTATACCTAACTTTGCGAACGTTTTATTTAGTATTGGTTTTGCAATGTAAGGATCTAAACATAAATTTCATTGTTCGTGTGTGAAAAATACCAATTACAACAAGTGGATATGTCCAATTGTGTAGGATCAAGACATAACAATGAGCTTTATGTGATGATGCTGTTTATGGAATTTATCAATTTGTGTATATTGTAGAATATTAATTTTAATTTGCTTATAGGACAATCGCCAACGATCCTCCAATGCCGGATCTTCGAGCAGCAATAAATATCAGCGCAATTATCGAAAATGAAGAGGATAACGTTGATGAAGCCAATGCTGCTGTAACGCCATGTTCAATGACTGAATATCCGTTAATTAATAAGGAACTGCAAGTTGAAAAACTTCCAAAATGGTATTCGCTACTACACCTGCCGTATGCAATGTTAATGATGTCTTCCATCCAAGTAAGTACAATATCCTTAGAAAATCCAAGGACATTGCCCTTTATCACCCTTCCTACGGTCGACTCCAGTCGTCGTAGTTATTGGGGTGTCATCCGAGATGAAACTATGAACTATAATCGAGTTGCGTAAATTACGCACCATTAGCAAATTAATGCACATCGTGTTCTTCAAATATTAACCTTCTCATTAATACAGAGCATGCAATTAACGATCTTGTATTTCTAGGTTTTCGTCTATTTCCTTCTAACGAACAAGCGAACGTGCCACAAGCTTCTGTTTGATCCCTGCCAGCAGGAAGAAGGCTGGCGGTTCATTAGTTACATGTTGCTGCACAAAGATTGGGTGCACTTGGTGCAGAACGTGCTGCTGCAATGCCTGTTCGGCGTGTATCTGGAGAGTGTGCAGGGAAATTGGAAAATCCTATTTGTATACGTCGGCGGCGGCATTGGGGGAGCTCTGGGAGCGGCAGCAGTGCGTTCCGATCTGCTGGTTGGAGCGTCGGCAGGCGTCTACGCGTTATTACTTTCGTATATTTCATATATCATACTGGTAAGATGGCAGCGTTTTATTCATAAATTCATTCCTTCGGGGGTTGAATCGCCCTTTGAGGAAATTCAATTCAAATGACATTTATGAATCTATTTCTGCCTGCGTATTTTTCCTTGGTTGACTTTCAACATATCTTGTTTCAGAATTACAACAAAGTGAAATATAAATACAAGGTGATAACTGCCGTTGGCGTGATTATCACGTGCGACGTCATTTACTGTGCAATCCATTATACGTTCAATGTATCACCGACCATATCAGGAGGCGCGCATATATTTGGCGCGATAATTGGCCTGCTCATTGGACTGACGCTTTTTGATTGTACTGAGGATGAGAACAAACAATACGGTAGAATCGTCTTTAGATGGTCGCTTATTTTGCTTGTCTTGATGTTGGTTGCGCTAATTATAGCAGATATCAAAAACATCCAAGGTAATTGCGCGATTAAGTTGAGGCTTCGTACAAATGTGTCCGAATAACGATCAAACATAAACAAAATGTAAAGTTACCATTAGATGAATGGAGGAAGTAATCCAACTCAGGTTTTTATAACGATTTTGAAGCAATTTTTTATATGCAATTAACTTTGATGGTTATTAATATTGAACCATCTCAAAAAAATCAAAAAAATGGTCTCATAATCAAAATGAGTACGCCCGCTTTTATATGCATTTTGAAGATGAACTTATAAGACTGTAGCTCTCAAAATATTGTCTCTATTAACGTGAAAATATTAATCATAGATTTAATATTTGATACCTATATTATACATGAAGTACTTTTACTCTTGTGATCTTTTACTTAAACTTTATATAAATATATACTAACATTGTGATAATACAACGAATGTGTGCATTAAATAACTTAAGGTCAAGAGGAATTTGAGTGGAATTTCACAGAGCACTTGCCTAATTTAAGCCTCACATGAAGATAGTTGAAATTTACAAATAATAGTAACTATGAAGTTTACTTAAATATAATCAAATCTTTGGAGTCACTTGAAACAAGTGCAACTTACTTAAGCATTAAAATGTAACAATTGTGTCTTTCAGATCAATTGAAACGCAAGTAAGATCATTGTTCGGCATTTACAAAAATAGCCTCTCTCTTGGCATTTTAACGAAAGCGCTAGTTTGTTTAATTACTGCTGGGTCAGGTTAGCTCGAGAAATGTTTAGAATTAATGGCACAACACATCATACAGCGACCTCGAAGGATGTTAATTTGAATTCATCGACACCGACACCGATGCAATTGGCTTGGAATTAATATTAATAAATTGAGATCTCTTAGGAATTTCCGTCCATACAACAAACACTTCTAGCAAGAGAGATTTTCGCATTGCACACCGATCTCCGTGCATTTACACTCCATGCACGGCCCCGACAACTCCGAGATGATTCGACCCACCCGATACATGCGACCGTAGATATTGCAACCGGCGAGTTTGAGCAGTCCTGGAACGTGCTCCTGACGCTTCGCCGAAAGGATATAATCACCGATGCCTTCCCGACGTTCAGCCAAATCATTGCTGCTGGCTGTCTTAATATGAATACTTGGACTACTCGTTGTTGTCGCTGGTTTACTAGTACTGGGTACGTGTTTCTTTTCGTCCAGGACATCCGAACTGAAGAGGATGTCCCATAATTTATTAAAACTTAAATCGGTGTCTTCTTTCGAGCTCGTTGCAGTTGTTCCCTGCACTTCCTTTGTGGATGGCGTAGAGACAGTGACCGGCATTGACGTCGTGGTGCTCTTCTTGAGCAGGTAATTGGACATGTCGCCGATAAGCAGTTGAAGATCGGGTGCCGGCTCAGTTTTTATGACGTCCTTGAACGGATCGGCTGGAGCTGCAATGGTGACTTGCTGATCTTGCGGCTTCGACGTGATTTCGATGCGATCCAAGACCACAGTGGGAGAATCGTTCGTATCTGGTACGTAATTATCAACTTTTCAATTAAAGCTTTAATTACACGAAATGAATTACAAGCATACCGCAAATTATCTCCGGGCAGCAGGTAGAGCGATCGATTTTGTTCGAATTCCTGCAGCTGCCATTCGGTATGGGACATTGTGGTTCGTGGCAGACAATACTGCCGTAGAAGCACACACAGAGTGCGCAACTTCCTTCCGATGCAATCGATTCACCATGTTTGATTTCTTTTCCTTCGACCATACAATTATCTGGAATATAATTTATGCGTTAGAGGTATCTTCCAATAAGAACTAATCGAACTTACTATCATCGGTTTTCGGAGGGTTCGTCAATGCAGGAATTGCAGGCAATGATGTCACCGTATTGCTTTCCCCATTCATGGTCCGATAATCATTGTAGAAATGGTTGATGAGAATTGGTGGTTCCTTGGGTACAAAACCGCCTTCAGTTTCGGTGGGTGGCGAAAAGCGGTTGGCAAATGGAAACGTTTCTTCCTGCGTGTAGCTGTTACTCTTTTTCGAACTTGTTGATTTCGACTCCAAGGCATCTGCCGCTACAAACGGTATTATTCTGCAAATAGTTATAATAAGATTGTATAATGGAGGAAGCAAGAAGAAAACAAACTACCTGAGATTTGGTAACGATGGTGGCAATGTAGGCGCTGTATAGTCGTAATCATAATCGGCACTTTTATTCATGCTTAGAATTGTTTCTAATGCAAACTTTGAATTTGCAACCGCAATCACCGATTCAGTATTTGCAACCGTACTCGGAATCTCGGTTGTAAATTCATTCGTTGTGAATATCTCGGTGGTCGTTGAAGCATCATAATCCAGAGTACTAGTTTCCAATTCGATCGCATCAGAAATTGTCGTACCAGCTTCAGTAGTTGCAGCAATTGTATCGGTAGCATCATCGAAGTGCAAATCATGCCTGTGTTGAATTTCTCCCACAACATTCGTTGAATTAGTTTCGCTCACGCAATCAGTGGAATTAGAAACAGTGCGGACCGTAATCAAATCAACTAATTGCAGTATCGGAGTGTCAGTTACTGCAAATTCAGTAACACTTTCATTGTCGATCTCATTTACAAATGTCGTTGTATCCCACTCGGAAGGATTTGCTTCTGAGCTAATTGTTGATATTTCTTCTGTTGTGGTACTGATTATGTTTTCAGTTGTATTCAATTCTGTTTCTTTGATATCTTCCGCAATCGTAGTGATTTCAAGAGTTGTAGTTGTATTTTTAACATTCCGGTTAATTTCGGTTTGAATTTTTTTAACTTCCTGTGAAGAAGTGTACTTTTTGTGTCGAATAGTGGTAGCTAGAGCGTCCTCTCGATAGATGTCAGGATGTGTCTCATTTCGGCCGAAATTATTCGCAAATACCGAATGATTTTCTGGTTCTTCTTCTTTCCAAGTCTTCGATGATGTGACAGAAGGCTGAGCTGGTGCAACAAGCGCAGCAGTTGATGTATTATCCTTGGTGCTTTCGGCAATCACATAGTACGGATGCTGTTCATCCGAAATCGGCGGTTTTTCGGTGAATTTCATCGCCGGTGCGCGCTTGTACTGCACCTCCTTGCGCAACTTGGCGTACTCCTTGCTGACGGTGGGAAACTGGCCGTAATTGGGCTCCGGCTGCGTTTCGATGGCACCACCTGAGGTTGCAGAAGAGACAGAAAATGAATGAAGTTGTTGGCGCAGCATTATTAATGCGTGTGCAAGATTCATTAGCTGACTTACTGCAGTTGTAGCTGGCGGCACAGCAATCGCCGGGCCGGATCACGGGCGTGCAGCCCAAAAGCGGTGCGGCACATAAAAGCGGTTCGCAACGGACGAGACCTCGGAGGCAATAGCAATTATCACACGCAGAATGGCCAATGCCCAACACTTTTCCACCTTCCGGATAGAATTTGCCGTCAACGACGCAACCGCCTGTAATACACGATTATAAATTTTGCTGAACAAATATCCAAAATTGGGGTTTGGTTTACCTTGAGACTCGTATTCCTGCGGAGCCAGGGTTGTGGTCGTTGTGAACAAGTCGCGCGTGCAGTTGTAATGAATTGGACAGCAATCGTGCGATGTGTACGCCGGTACGCAACCATCGAGTGGCAATAAGCATTTGGGCTTGACGCACTTTTGCTCGCCTCTGATGCAGTAGCAATATTCGCAGTCGCTCGATGAATCCATCGCCGATCCGGGCGCGTACATGCTGCCATTTAAAATGCAAGCTGCAATCAATATGCATTCGTATTGTTTTGTTAATGAGAGTAGATTGCGATTACCGTTCTTCAGAGCGTTGCCTTCGTTCGGGCTCAAACTTGATTTTGTCAATTCCAAAGATTGTGGTTCTGATCGACCTTCGATGCTATTTCCAGATGGAATGTCGGAGCATATCAATTCCGGGCAGCACGATTTGAATCGGTGCAGCAAGATGCAGCCGGACGGTGGAGGATTCGGCAGACGAGGACATATGCGCAAATAACATAACAATGCACCTCTACTGCACGTGCAATTTAAACAAGGTTCGTTGGTTTGGACTTCGACGCCTTCTTCATGTTGTGAATTCTCGTACCAGCAGTCTGAAAGGAAAAAAAACACCATCAGGTGTAAGTTTATCAAAATTCCTGGGTTTTCCGTACTTTTTCTAAACTTTTATGGAATTTAACCTTACAATCATGATTTTAACGGTTATTTAATTCTCGAATCGCGATACCGTGAATAAATTATATATAAATTATGACACTCTAACTGCTTTAAGCGCCGCAGTGGCGGAATTCTAAAGCCCTGGAGGGAGTAATGTGTTACTTTACTCCCTTTACGTATGAGCGATTTGGCAACACTGCTTAATAAACGGAATTGAGGTTAAGTTTTGTCCGTTGATTAATTGTTCACGTCGCGGTTCGCGTTTCCATTTCATCAATAATAAATAAACGTATTATGTGCAACAGGGATGTGTTTAACGTGTTTAACTAATTGAAATAGTTCCAGCATCAAAACAGCGATTATTGCATAATCAGAAATTTATCGAATCGAGTGACATAAATTGTGTAACCAATTAGACAGCTCAACGGTCTCGTTGATTTACATCGTTTTTTTAGTGTGTTTTCTATGGTTTATCGTCAATTTATGCATGGGATCGTAAAAATAACGACTTTAATGTTGTCTTTTATGCATATTCTCATCCACCGAGTGTCCCAAATGTTATGCGTACGATTTCAGATGCGGTGTCGCTGAAGAGAGCCGTATGCGAGGAAACGTGTTCCGCTATGGTTGCTTCAAATTAAGTCCCATACTCGTAACATCTGGACGTTCGAATCTGATGGGCAGTGAATGATGGGAGCGCGGATAAGGCGGGCTAGGCAACAGGACAAGAGGCGATATTCTCACAGACGACGAAGTTGTCACAAGAGTTGCAGCCAACTCGAACGCAGAACGATGAACCGATCGCGAGAATATGGCCGGCCACGAATGTTTTACGGCAGTCTGCAAGAGCGCAAAATGAAATAATCGCCTAAAATTCATTTTAATTAAACCAGTAAGAACAATGCCTCAATGCGTTCACCGCAAACCACGTTATACTCGACGTTAATTATGATTTCACACCTAATTATCCTCGTTAAAAAATGGACGCGACGGCGGGTATGATGATGTGCACGAGGCGAACCATTGGGTATGCACATTAAATCTTCCAGGCATAAATATAATGCCATAACAACTGTGCAGCCTTGACCTGTTTTACAAGATCAAAATCGTTGAGACGAACTTCTGCATTGGTCGTAAAAGAAATAGCAACCCTATTGGATCGTTTCGACGAGGAGCTGAATGAAATGTTTGAGGCATTTGCATATTTATTAGATGCCACATTATGAAATATTACATTTGAATTAGTTGCGCGGAGTTTAGTCCAATCAGTCCGACGACTTCTACATCTCCAGGTATCGTATTCTGTAAATTCAATTTGCGAATTGCATAAATCATATTCGCCATTAAATATGGCATTCGGTTGGCTTTTTAGGGGACGCACACGTATCAAGAAAAGTGAATCGTGCGCGCACGTTTCGATTTACAGTTGAATGAATTAGCAAGTGAAATGGATTGTTTATGTCGCGGCTAGATTCAAAAGGACAGTCGTCCGGTGAATGCTGCGCGCACACATGGAAGGACCACCAACGTTAATAATTTTCCCGTCGTTATTCACTGTCTCATGGCGACTGCATCGAGCCGCCTGCAGCGTGTCAGCAGTGAGGATCAAAGAAGAGGAAGGCATCGTCAACGAAAGTGCAAAGCGCATCGACAATCGAATGCCGAATTGGAAATGCAGCCGCGATCGGGATTGAAAGCAAAGCGTACGGTATAAGTAAGTTCTTGATTCAATTCCAATGATAACGGAACCAAGCCCATCGCAAGGATGCCGAATCGGTGCAAATTCAATCCATGCGAAAACTATACGAGTATAAGGGGCATCCCTCACGGGCAAAGTTCGCACCAAGCATTTTCCCATCGACCACCACGTACTCTTACTTTTCCAACATGATTAGTTTATACGGCGCATTCGCCTTAGAATTACAGTATTCATGCACGTTTGACCATTTTATTCGCGGCCTACGCACCGCTTTATTCATTTCCTATATGCAAAGCGTCGTGCTGGCACCATACAGCTGGTTGGTTGTGGTTGCCCTTCGTATTTTCATGAATGCCATAATTTTACCAGAATTAAACAGCAGGCAAAGGTGCTCATTCAAGTACGCGAGCGCACCTCACTCATTTCCATTCATACATGCCTTGTTCGCAGTAGTCGTCCATATAAACAACTCGCCCCGTGCACTCAAAGAAACCAAGTTACATAACATCGAACCAGCCCTGTATTTACCAATAAATTGACTCCACTGTCATATTTCGAAGGCTACATAATCTCGTATCCGAATAACTCTTCGTACATTGGATGCGAAACGTACATTGGAGTTAAAATGCGCGTTTTACATACACGAACGAATGCGATGCCTACGAGTGCACATCGGTAATGTTCTCGTTTGTTCTCATCTTGCGCCGTTCAGCAACAACACCGGGTTCAGAGCTCGATGGACTCGGACAGCAGCTTATTTTATATGCAGCCATAAAACTTATGGTCAGATCTATAAAATATTTTCATTTGTTCCAAGTATAAATATCTTTATGGCACGAGGAAGTTGCATTCGATACTATGATTACGTTTCTTTCGTTTCGCTGAAATCTGGATTTGCTTTTAGGCGACACGCGGTGCTTCAATTCGCATTTGAATAATTGGCATTTGGGAGTTTCTCACACTTGGAACATCTTCAAACGGACGAAGGCAGGAAAAAAACCCACTAACATATGAATATGTTAATGTGTGGTCCATGCTATTGTTTCACAAAAGTTCAAAAGCGCGGTGTTATTCACCTTGGAATAAAAACGAAGAGAATCAAAGAATCAAATCAACACTGGTTGACGTGACGCACCTTTGTTGAAGTGCACTGTAAGAGAGCAACGGTTACCTTTTGACTGCGTGAAAGATCCGTGCCCACAAAAGATTAATAATAATGCGCTGTTAAAATGGTAGCAAATGATTGCAAATGGTTTGCAGTACTTGAAATTATAGCCGTGCACGTCGATAATCGGTTTGAATCCTAAACGCATTGAAAGCATGATTTGAGGTATTTCGAGTCAAAATGTAGGAAGTCTTCTGCTTAAACTTTGAAAATGAGCAACTAATAAGTGTGCATAAATGTGTTTGAGTGGATATGCTCGTACTATACGTACAGCTAATATGAGTATGTACCGTTTTGTTTTATTAGTTTCTCAATAGTGTTCAATGACGACTCCACACACACGTAATATCCACGAAGACTGATCTATACATGGTGTATGTTTTAGGAATAGCCACATTAACTCCAAGATCGTTTAACAAAGCGTTATGGTTGCATTTATTATCTGGACCAAAATATTTACCAAAAAAATAGGCAATTGAATTAACGTGCATGAAAATTTAATCACAGTATAATCATTGCATTTGCGAGATCTAAAAGTCCTTGTATATGCATTCTCTCATATATTTCATACGGCCAAGCAGCTTGTTCATTTTGTTTCGCGTTTTTTGATAACCCGACTACGACGCGTTGGTCGGCAAGAATTTTACAGCATTACGGAAACGTTTACGTTCCCATCGTAAAGCGTCTCCTACGACGTCCAGAAAGCAATATGGGTGTTTTTCCTGACGAAATTATTAAATGATTAACATGAAATCGCATTTGCACGTAAATTCTTCATTTGCTGCGCGTCAAGCTCAACGTGCAGCAACAAACAACTCAATTAAACAAACGCAAGTACTTGGGATGGGAATATATTAATTAGGCAGACGGATAAAACGGATAAGAAGCGCCGCAAAGAAACTTTTTTAACAATTAAATTAAGATATTATCTTTGTTGCGTTTTTGTCCGCTGCGCGCTGGGCTATATTGGCAGGCGCAACGAAGCTTGTCCAATTGAATTCGACTTGTAACCGTCTTATTTATACACTGATTTATGCGTGATTCAAGTTCAAGAGCAAAAAACTAGCCGCGTTTCAAATGAATCGAGTGAGTGGTCGGCGTAATTTAGCCATTAATCGGCTGGTTTATTATGTCAGGACGATTTATCTCCTCCGACTCCTCGATTCAGCAACAAAAAAGGATGCGCAGCAATGCAAGAGTGCATCCTTCAAGGAAGGAAGCGTCATTTTCAATTCTTTGCGATTCTTTCACATGCTAATCTGTGCGTTTTTTAGGCTGATGTCGCTCACCTGCATTCACCGATCGAAGTTGATCGATTCGCACCGCGAGCAGCAGGACGATTGTGCACCAGAGGATTGTCGGCGTCGCCGCCGCCGATGTCCGGCGTCGCTGCTGCTGGGAGTCGCATGCTGCACTGAAGAGCCGTATGAGCCATCGCCGAAGCACCACCGAGGCACGAGGCATGTTGGCGGAGGTCCGCCGAAGAACTGAACGCTTGGAGGTCCTCCGGCTGGAAGCTAACACAGAAGACAACACGGCACACAGAATGGACGAACAGAAGAGCCGCCGCGCGTACATGGCTCGCGTGGTGGTGCACACATGTATGACGTACCTACGCAAGAAGTACGAATGATTATTATTCCCCGCTTTTGTGCCCGTGCCCGTTGCACCGTTGTGTTTTTTCCGCAATGCGCGAGTGTGGGTTTCATTGATAATGCCGCCGATCGGCCACCACTTCTTCGATTTAAGAAGCTTTAAATCGATGGTAGACTTTGAGATTCCCGTATAAGTTACAATTAGTAAAATTGAAATTAAAGGGATTCAAAGATATTTTGAGAGGCCACCATGTCATGGAAACAAATGAAACAAACAATTGCATGTTTCATATTTCCCCAAATACCAAAGTAAGGTTTCAGTCTCCAGTAACAATTACTTATTGTTTTGTAATCGTACTCGTCTATACAAGACATGAGATTCTCTCTCTGCGTGTATTTCATAACTCATTGTGAACTCATATTTGCGTATTATCTCTGATAACGAAAACATTAGTCCATAAAACGCAACTTTAATTATTACAAATTTAACCGTTAAAATTTCTTTTTTGCGACCAGTAAACGGTGCTGGTACCTCTATTGAAAGTTACAAATATTACTTGTTATCACAAAATTTACTTTTAACTTTATTAATGTTCAATTAAAACGCTGGAAAAACATTTATATGAAAATCTCAGCATAATCCATCAGTTATATGGGTCGCATATAATTAGGATTTCCGTAAATCACGTGACTTCCGAGACTACAAATCAAATATGCTTTGTACGACTGTTCTGGATTTCACATCGACAATGATCAAACGAACGCACGTCCGTTCTTGCCTGTGAGAGATTGAGAAGAAACGGATAAGGAACGGATATTTTGTGATCCGTTACCATTGTTTCTCATATTGTTTCAATTCCTGTCAAAAAACCTGTTAGTATTATTACCTTGATTATCTATTTCTGTGTGAAATCTCTGCACTCTGTGTCCATGGTAATCAAAACAGTTTATATTGAAATTAATGTTAATTAAAAACGCCTCGATTAAATAACGCACGTTACGTGCGCGACCTGATAAGAAGGACGCACGGAAAAAAGGCAGTACCGTTGAGTATTTCATCATTAAGAATCTGTGAATGCGCGCGATCTGCAGACAATGGACACTTTTATATATTTAATTAATATTTTTCAACCTATACGAAAATTTTAGCATGTATGTACTTTGTAATCCTTGCGGATTAATTAACATGGAATTGAAGGTATACGCGTTGCAATCAAGTTGGCAGTAATGAAACCGCATGCAGGGCCTGACATTGGTGAAGCCGCTAATTGAAAACCTTGAAAGCATCAGCAAATGAGACGACTAATATCATGTTCGGGGCTTCTTGTCCAGAGAGCCTGAATGAATGATAATTGTAACATGCTAAAAACTTATGGTAACAATTGGCATACTTTCAATGTAGGCAAACCACAAAACGTTTGCAAGTTGAAGTTATGTCGGTTGCCTACATTAAAGTAACAGAACATGCTAAATTAACCTTCACAATAATTTTATTCTATTGTTTATTACACAATAACACAATAATAGTATTTACGTTTAAGAAATAAGTGAAAGTTGAGAGGGCACTCAAAAAGACCAAGGAGATTCTTCATTGTTGGTTTGCAACAACTTTCACCTGTCCGATAGTTAATCATAAAATGAAACGACAATGTTCAACGTATTTTATATTTTTATTGCAGTTTTCAAGAATGAATGAAATCATTTCTTATATACAAAAGATGCAAAATTGATTAAAAATGGAAACATAAGTTGGCACATGTAGAGGAAGAATTTCAAAGATGCTGAAAATTAGATGAAGATTGAAGGTCACAAAGGCAACGCAATTTAGTAATTCTGGACTAGACTAGACGTTAACGATTTAATCAAAATAAATAATAAACATACTCAAATGGTGCAGAAGAAAATTCTAGACACAGCATCGGAAGAAAGAGCAAGTTGTGTGCAACTGAAACGAAAGTTGTTGGTGAAACTTGCGCGTAGGATGAAGAGTTGAAGAGAGGTGGCTAGAAGAAGCCAAAAGTTGCAAGGTGAAGATGAACTTGTAGAAATCACATTATCGAATTAATTGCGACCAACTTGGTCGACTTGTTGTTGCAGATTGTTGACAACCTCAGGAGGGAACTGGTCGCCGAGGATCTCGAAGAGGTTTATGCGCTGATTGCCCGGAATGCTTTCATAAGCGCCGATTTCTATTCCTTCTTGCACCTAAAACCAACACCAGCCGATGAAATACTGATCGTTTAACGTAAATGCCATTGAAGTTTATGCAATTGCGCAAATAAAACGAAACTCACCTTTTGAATCTGCGCATCTTTGGGAATGAGGAAAGTATTCTGTGCCTGGCGGATGGCCTCATTCGTATAAGCACCACCTTCCTTTTGAGGCATTGCCGAAACAACGACGAGAAGTGCAACGAATGCAATTAATTCCTTCATCTTCGAGCCTACAATAACACCACAATTCCATTGAGCACTATATTAGAAGGTAAGATAACAGAACAGATGTTTAATTTGTCTTCATGAGATTACTGATTCCAGAGACGTTTGGATGACTTTCACTTACCGATTTCTTGCGCGTTATCACGTTTTGCGAGCGATGCGAGCGGTCTGCAACAACAACATCAAGAGTTTCACCTTTTCAGTTTGTTTATATACTTTCGAGATTTACCCCACTCACTGGCAGTGGTCGGATGATTGAGTTTATCCCACAGTTTCATCTTTAAAAGAAGAAATGTGAAGAAACCGTGATATATATCAAACGTATGTAAGTAGTCCACATTAACCAATCGTCTAAAAAATCTGAATTAAATTTCGCTAATATAAGTTAATAATTTCAGTTGTTGCCGTGTTTGCTGTAACTTTTTCGACGTTAAGAAGATTTTGGTTGGAAATTCTCAAATTGCTGCGATGATTTCAAGAAGATATTTGATTGGAAGTATTTATAAACATAGTTGCATACGAATTATTATTCGCAACGCATGATAACTGCTGATAACATGTAAGAAAGTATTTGCACGTATTTGCTTCATTTTACGTTTCGTGCGCAACGATGCTAGCTTGTGCACTTTTACAGAACAAAGAAAGTGATTCCACCTGCAATGCATTCCGCACAACGTGATATCGTATATGCCAAACGCAGACAATCGATGTAATACTGCAATGTACGAAACTGGTGTTTAACATTGAGGCTCTTGTCGGTGTGAAAAGCTGGAAAAATACGTACAGCTTCCACTTGTAACTCTGGTGAAAGTTTGTCCGTGTTAAAATAAAATGGTGAGTACGAAAGAAATTTGAGGTGAGATAAATTGACGCCTTAATTTATGCAAGTGGGTTTCCATTCTAGAACGCTGTTCCTTATCGCCGATCGGAATTGGGAATCAATCAGTTAGATAACTACGTACATCATCCGAACAGCACGTTGAAGGAGGAGGAGGCCATCATACCGAGAATATCATCAGCCTTTCACTTTTGTCATTTGCGATCATACGAGAGCTTCATTACACATGAGCAGGCAAGAATTTCAACAGATTCGACAGGTAATGACAATCCTCACTTCTTATAATTTATCCAATAAGGAAAAATGGATTTTTATTGCATCACAATCCCGTTGGGTTGTCCAACTTCTTCTGCCGCGTTCTATGACCATCTTATTTCGCATCGTAAAATGTTATTGCTGTTTATTCTAATGTAATTTGTGAGTGCGCAACCAATTTGGCAAATTAAGGCCACAAGGATAATGCAATCGGTTGGGCAAATAATCGAAGATGATGTACAATGCGGGCGCGTTTAGGCAAATGCAAAAACAAAATGCAATGATGCTGCAATCTTATTTACTCAATTATGCGAATACGTGGATGTCCTCATTGACGACCAGTTTCTAGTCGCCATTGTTTACTTCTGGAGATCAAATACGGAACGTTAAATATTTGTCTCAAGTTAAGTAAGACCCAATATTTAATAGGCTGACCATTTTTATTAATAGGAAGAAATATAGGCACGATATCCTCAAGTTCAAAATGAAATAAGTAGTTGTTTTTTACAACAAATGGATGTTTATTTAATAGCTACATTATTATTCGCTTTTTTGTATTCAATCAGGATTCTTACGCATATTACTTCTACATAATGTGCCTCTTGTAATCCCAGCTACAAGTACATAAATCTACAATCATAAACGAAAGTTGGAAACAGACAATAAATATCCTATAATAGTAAATATATAATTTATACACATTCAAATAAACATCTAATAGGGTGTCTTCATTCTAATAGCGAATATGAATACCTGTAGAATTTCGCCTCATAGGCATCTATGATATAATATTAACAAACAAACAATGCGAATGCAATTCGAAATTGCTTCCATATAATCTACGCTTATGGCAATTGCTTCCTTTTTTTAAGTGATCACATGATGAACAACCAACTGCGCGTATTGTAATGTATTGCATAGTCTTGTATCTTTAGTAATAATCTAAAACATAAAAGCAAATGTCATACCAGGCAAGGTACCATAGCAGGTGTTGAGTTAAGACGACTTAAAGAGACTTAATTTACATAGCTTGCTTATTTGTAGCCTTCTTAGCGCAATCATTCGCCCATCGCGCCCCCCGTTCCGTAGCTTATTAGCTAGGATGCAATTATTGTATGCAGTCTACGCTCATAAATGAGAGAAAATTTGTTTGAACACTTAACTTAAATCACTGTCATTCTCAAATGTAACGGTAATTACCATACTTCATTCATTAGACGACAACGGTTGCTGTATCGGAAGTGTTTGCATTGTTCATACGAATCAGTCGATTTCATGTAAGAAATTGAGTCGTCCACCCAGTATAAGGACTGTGTGTATGCGTAAATGGATAATTTCATTTTTAATTGTACGCTCGATATTGCGCCGTGAAGAAGTCGCGAAGTATACCGAGCACGTTACCATCAATCCCACCAGACTTCTTCGAGTCGCGCAATTGGAATTTGGATAGCGCATCGCCAATTCGTGCCAACGCCGCCGCCTGAGTGCGTTGCGCCGCCGTCTGCGGCTCCTCACCCTGCAGATTCACCGGCTTTGGAGTCGTATTACTCGACGCCTCGTCAACGAGTTCCTTGAAGATGGCTTTCGCCTCAGCATCCTCTTCCGCTTGAGGCTTTTCCTCGATGAGCGTGCCTGCATCGAGGCCAATTTCGCGGTTGAGCTCTTCGAAGATGGCGTCATCTTCACTCGACGCGCGCTTCTTTTTATTCTTGCCCATTTTCTCATCCCCTTCGTGGGTTACATTTCGAGCTTCCTTGTCCGTATGGCCGCGCATCAAATCGACGTCGATCATTTCGACATCTTCAGCGTTCTTAGTTGCAGGCGTTGGAGGCGGCTGCGTCGCAAGTTCCGCACCATCGGTAGAGTTCTCGTAGCCCGGCAGCATCTCCACCAATTCGACATCGTCTCCGTCGGTTGTCGGAGTTGACGATGAGGATGTCATATCCTCAACGCTCGCATTGCTGTCATCATTGAGAATCGACGCATGATCATTCGTTTGCGTTACGTTCTCACCGCTTTCGTCGGTCGTTTCAATACTCTCCATTGTTTCTATTGATCTTGGCGTGCTGCTGCTCGTCGACGATGATTCTGTGGGGCTTTCGCTTGCAGCAGGTGACTGGGTTGGTGTTATTGATGTGGTTTCGGGTGGGTTCGTGGCATCACTCTCTGCAACGCTATCAAGAATGCTGTCGGGCAGCGTTGCGGCCGGATTGAGTAAAGTTTTCTTTAGCCAATCCGTATTATTTCCGCCGCCGTCGTTACCGGTGCTTGGCTCGGTGGTGTTTGATGATGAATTGCGATGCGCGAAAACTTCGGTAAGAATTTTCGGTTGAATGTGCGCCAGCTGAACGCCCCCACCGCCAACAGCGCCGTCCGCATTCTGTGGTGGATGTTCCGCTTCCTCGACCTGCTGGGTCATAACATCGGGCAGAGGCGGATATTCGGGATTCGACTCGATAATTTCATCCTTTTCGCCGACGCTCGATAACGGCGCGTCGCTCGTTGGGACGGAGGGCAATTTACTGCTGATGGTTGATGCGGCCGGCTCAGTTGTCGATGACAGCATCGATTTCATATCGACTGTCGAATTGTCCGCAAAATCTATATCGAAATCGTCGGCGAATGCGAGCAATAAATCTGTACTGTTGACGGCCAAGTTCGGATCCTCGGTGGTTTCCTCACGACTCATTTCCGATTGGGACTCGGTTGTCGACTGCCTTTTGACCAGCGATAAAATATAGGTGGACTCAGCAACTGTCTGCATATCCTCTTCGTTACTGTCACCAGTCGCATCCTCCTGATGTATATCGGGGACTTCTTTATTGCTTTCGGTTCGATTGGCCTGGTCTTGCGTTTCGAGGCTGTCTTCGAAGCCTCGCTGTAAGCCCTCGGCGCCGATGATGGTAATGACGGTGGCTGGTGTACTCGCGTCCTTTTCGGGTATCAACTCCCCTTTCTTGAGGAATAATAGTTTGTCGCCGATGCGCAAGACGGGAGGTGGCTGCTGGTATACTTCAGCCACCTCGCTGGAATCCGATTCGGTGTCGTCGAACGCGTCCAATTCATTGCTCGTATTGCTGATAGCAGCTGGTGATCCGCTGGAGGGTTCCTCGGTGGATGCCTGTTGTCCTTGCGCCACGGGATTTATCTCACGTTTCGGTGAGCTCGTAATTGGTATCTCCTTGATCTCAGGAATGATCTCCTGAATGGTGATTTTGGGCGTCTCAATCGTGCTGTCGGGTTTGCGGCGTTCAGCCGTAACGTCATCCGATTTTGATTTATTCATTTCGGCAATTTCGTTGGCGTAGTACGAACTCGATGGCTCTGCAAATGGATCGCAATTAGACAATAGCATCAGGGCAATTAATTGGGAGATTAATTGAATCAAACGCGTCCTTCTTGCTTACCCCTCGGCGGACAGTGGTCGTACTTGGGGCAGCATTTGCCGGGGACTTTGTGGCCCTCGCAGTCGTTGCGAATGTAGCAGGAAACTTCGGCGCATTGCACCTCGCCGCCCCGACAATAGCACACTTTGCATTCGGTGCCTGGTTTCTGCACAAGTCGCTCGCCGTTCGTGTAGCTCTTTCCCTCGAATTCGCATTCTGCAAGCACGGCCGTTAATGACTGGCAATTAGGCTGGAATTTTCCAGCGGCGCGCAACGGACGAACGAACGAAATCATTGCCTTACCGCATTGGTATTCCGGGCAGCAAGTGTTCGGCTTGTGGATGGCCCTGCAGCCAGGCTTCTTCTCGCATCGCGTTGCCTCGCAGTGCACGCCTGGTGGCTGGCATTTGCATTTCAAACAGGGCTGATCTGCGGGCACCGCTTCGTTCTGCTCGTACACCAGGTCCCCAACGACGCACACTAAAATGCCATCATTTTATTTCGCTCTCTCCCACACAACAACATCAACATTATTCATTTGCAATGTTTACCTTGCGCCTGGGCGTCATCGAATTTCTCCGGTTCGTCCGAGATTTCCGGATAGACTTCTCGTTTCCGCCTCGTATTCGTCCATTCGCTCTCTAATGACACCACATCAACCGGTCCTGCAATAAACATATTATTATTATCCTCTCTATTGTGTAAAATTGACATCCATACGAAATGATAAATTACCATTGTTGTTAACTGTATTAATTTTTTGCACCTACGGGAAATGTTAGCACATTAATTTTCATTCGCGTTATCTGCACACGTCAAGTTGTCAAGCAATAAAAAGTGCATTTACGTCGCTTAACGGAAAACAGAAAATGTGGGCATAAATCAATATTCAGCACGAGATTTCCCTGTATTTATAGTCGCATGTAGCCTTAAAAAACTTTTCGGTCGGAAAACTTCCATTCCCCATTCAATTTCAGATGAATTACCATCGTAGAGAATGGACCATTTGAGTGCGGTTGCCCAAGCGTAGATCAATTTATGGTGTCAATGAATGTACTTTACAATGTTAACTGCTGCAAAAAAAGTCCTACATGAAATGCGACCTATAAACAGCGAATAGAATAAAAAAAACATAACTCGTCCTATTATTATTCTAACGTTAATTTGATTGCATGTAGCACCGAATGAATTGCTTGAATTAGTTTTTCACCGCAATTTTAAAATAATCAACTATTCTGCCTGTCCATGCAGTGTTGCCATAAACATATGGAGGGAGTAATATCTTATTACTCCCGCTAGGATATAATTAATAACATGTGGCGCCACTCGTGACAGGTGTATGAAATATTGTGACGTTTTGTCACTTCGCTGTCAGATTTCACAGTTAACCGAAACAGAAGGTTGTAATTATTTATAAAAGTTGGTGATAAGTTACATTGTGGTTGTTTGTGGTTTATAAATAGTAATGTCAAATGCCTACCTGCTTCAATTACGTGATTCGCAACGGACAATAACGTTGCGAAGGCGATGAATGCGCCGATTACGAGGTTATTCATCTGAAACAATAAACAATTAGTATTAAATAGCAGGGAAAACATTATGCATTTATTCGTCGCGTTTTTTAGCGACACTTATGTAATGGCTAATTAATGCAAAAAATGGCGAAGCAAAACAGCGTGGCTAAGAACAAAACAAAACGAGCGGCGCGTAAATCGGCGGCAACCCAAATTTACGATGCGAAATTAAATGAAAGATGGCATAATTGATTCGGAACCATTACTCATTCGCGTAATCCGTTACGTAAGTCCATTCCACATATTCGCATACTTGCACCGTCCTTAAAAGGACGTCTCTACATTTTCACTCATTTCAGCACCAGGCACGGCACTCTCGTTTTCATCATCTGCCCATCTCCACGTACCCCTCGTTAAGGTGGTTTTATCTCTTCAATGGCGAGACTTGATGGTGACGAGAAAGGACTGAATTATTCAGAAAGCCAAACGATATGCTCGTACTACTCCACTCCGCGACTATGTATGCCAGTAGAAAGGACCTCTTGATTCAAAAGAAGCAAAAGAGATGATTTTATACAGGGAAGCACATTCTTATTCGGTTTTACTAATACCTTCATTTGCATGCGATAAAATCCCTTGCTTTCGACAAGGCAACCATTATACGGACTTGTTGGCTGGCAGTCGACTGATACTATTTTCATTTCTTAGATGGAACTTCGAGGAGAACTTTCACAAGCTACTGTATGGTCAAAAGGATCCGAAACATAAAGAAATAGCCGTTATATTATCTGCGCGTCGCTACTGAATATAGGCATTGGCTGAAGTGCGAGCACAAAAAGTGAGTCGAGAAAAGCAGAAGGTGAGGAAGAAGAAGCAGAACGAAGCGAATCTGGGGAAGATTCGCATGGAGCGAGTGAGAAGCAAAATGTAATAATATTCTGGACGCGTTCCGGTATAAGTATGCATGTAGACGCTTTGTCGAGGCTGTACGCTGTGGTAAAGGACTTACTTATAAGGACTACGAACCGCGCAATTCCTTATATGCATTGTGGAAGTCCGCAAGAATAAAGCCAGCCCAGCAGCCACGAAGGCGATGCCGAAAACGCAGCCAGAGTGACGAGGGCGAAGCAGCCGCGTCGGTTCTGATGTAATTTATTCTTCGCGAAATCGGTTCATTAATTATGATGAGAAATGTGGAATACATGAATGATGAAACGCGAACGCAGTTTGAGGACGGAAGGATGGAATTACTGGAAATAGGCAAACGAAAACTTCTCTCTGCGATTTCGTAATGCTCAAGTTCTACTGACTGAATTTACGATTAATCTCGAATTAAGGATAAACGCAATTTCTGCACAAATGGAAGCAAAATCGGTAATAACTTTCTTCGCAGGCGTAAAATCGCGATTTGCTCACTTAACACATTCAAAAAATTCATCGTCCGGTTACGTGGGGACGGTCCGAATTTATTTGTTTTCTTTTTGTTTACTACAAGTTACATAACTTCATCAATTACAAGATAACATGCGGCCATAATGAGACATTAACACGAATTGCAATTAAGTTGTGACCATAGGAAAATTTTCAATTCCTTTTTTTTTCAGTGGATAAGTAATAATTACCCTGAAATAATATTTACAAATGGAAGGATAGGAATTACGAAAACTCCTCACGTACTTCGCGTTACATGCAAGAAGTTTCATACGTGCTGCATAGAATATGATTTATTATCATGTGTTGACCAATTCTTTTTGGCATTGGCCTTAAAGACACAAATGATTATCAACATGTAAACAAAACAAAGAGATAAAGAATAACTATGCGTAGAGAATAACTTGAGCGAAAGGAATGCATGAAATATGAGGCGAAATCCAATTAGGTTTCTGACAATTCAGGGATTACCACGTCTTTATAATGATTTATTCAATTTTTGCCCGCTGAAGTTGGAAATTAATTGCTGTGCACCACGTGGAAATTCCAATTCCTCAAGGCGTTTATGGACCTGGGTTGGGAGGTAATTGCTTTCCATTATCAACCAAGAGTGTTCACAATACACATTGGCGTAAAACCTTTATGAAATCAAAAGCAATCGGTTTTTAATATAGTATTTTTATTGTTTGCAGCTTCTATCAACGATTTTCAAGGAATTTTCAACAAATACTTATAAACTCTTCACACCCAGTATATCTTCAACAGTCATCGCGGGAAATTATATCTTCCCGAGACACTTCCCTCCGAAGGATGTTATCAAAATTGCTGGTTGGCAAATTGCCTCTACCTCCAAATATCCGTCGATATCAGAAGTTCATCTTGAAATTAGCGGATTTGGTAATGCGCAACTCGAACATTATAGATTCGCGTAGGAACAGAGCGCTGAAATACATTTTTTAACATGGATTTTTCTATTTCAGGTAAATGCGGATGAATCGTTCATTCGAACGTAAAATTAACACCCATCCAACCATATTTTCGTTTCGCTGCTGTGTGAAAAACGCCGTGTACCATGTTGGCGCAAATTCAGCAGCAACAAAAACAAGTTACTCGTGGAATTATTAATAAATAGATTGTGGCGTAAGCACGAACGAGCGCACGTCTGCAAAATGGGAAATAATGGATGCTATCCATGGGTTTATTAAAGGAATTCGGATATGTTTACGTCCCCACGGGGTGTATCCATGGATATAATAAACTTTGTGGATCATTACGCCGGAAAATACACAGCGGCGGTGTGATACGACAGGAAGCAGTCATTCGGCAAAGCAACACTGCAACAACAGCAATGGCCAACAGGCTGGCTGCAAATCGAATACTAATTAACTGTAACGTAATGAGCATTAAACAATAAGCTGATGATAATGCTCGCGAACCTTGTGCGTACGCGCTACAGATTAGGAGCCACGAAGAGCGCATTCAAAATGTAAATGACGCATAAAGGGAAAGGCATTCAAGCGTGTTCATTCATGGCTAATCCATTGGTTGGAAATTTGAGCATTAACTATTTACGTATTGGTAGCTCGCTAATATACAATGAACAAACGACGAACCCTCACATATTTTATGCAACTGACTTGCAGATCATGGAATCCAACGAAATTTGTCATTCATTAGATGCAAATTTAACTTACAATTGGAAATAACAAGCTGCCAAATTCATACTAACCATTCTTTCAAATTTATGTATTATGATTACGCTTCATATTATTATTTTGTAATATTGTAATGTTACCTTGTACTGAATTCGTTTGTTTTTAGAAATTCACAAACTACAATATCAAATGGAAACTCTAAACAAACGTGGTGATGATAATTATGGCGATTTTTAACAACAAACAAGTTGTTATAGACAAGCAGTTGAACTTCATCTCTTCTAGTCGTAAACTTTTGCTACGTCCAGTCATCTAATAATGACGTGATAATCCGGAGAAAAACATTTCCGTTTATCGACAAGCAGCAAATTGAATAACTAATGAATTGGCCATAATATTGGTGATGCTTCAAGTAAAACAATGCATTAATTATTACTCGCCCAATAAGTGCAGACAAGATAGATTAGCGACTATTACATGTAAATGTCATTATTTTAATGGCATAGAAACTCAACTTCGTGGCTTCAGTCAATTGCATGCAGCCAATCAATCAATATTTCTCGAATATCTGAATATGGGTAAAGCACTAATTGTTTATGAATGTCTGCCAGCAAACAATGCAATCGCTGCCGGCAGATCGAGGCGGATAATCATGGATATATGGGTGCATCAGATGATATGAAATTGCATGCTGCAGCTGTAAATAGAAAAGAGAAAGTTTCGCACGATTAAATAATGTTTAATCACATTTCTGCTTTTGTGCACTCGGCAACGAACTGCACACAACGTCAACCAACAAGTCTTCTCATCTGGTTGGGTAAACAAGCAACAATTTTTATTCAGTCTTTTTTTTTCTTCGTAGTTGCCGTCATCGTCTTGAGTCATCTGACAAGGAATGGCGTAGTAATTTCTCTGTTAACTGATTAAGTTCTTGCTTCCTAGATCGAATGCAACCAATTAGTTATGCAATCAGGAGGAGAAATATTTTGATTTAGTTGCAAATTATTAATTGATTCGCGGTGAAATCGCCGACATTTGCATTTTAAGTGCAATAAATTAATTAGCGGCTAATTTGCCATATAATTGCGTTACATCATTCGCAACTGATTTAATGCACATGGACGTGCACCAACATTTAATAACGAAAATTATAAAATATACAGGAACCAAATAGGTGAGTGAATTCAATTATTTCTGGCGCATTCACCAAGAGATTCAATTAGTGGGTGTGCGAAAACTAAGCCCGGCACGAATGAAATATTGCAACTAGTTATTTTACCTTAATATTAGAGTTTTGAATTATAACTTAATCATGTTACATTTTACCATTGCAGAATTGGATCTTGGTGCATAACATCGAGCTGCCATCAACAGCTACATCTTAAGATGTTTCTTATTACATTGTCGTATGTAAATATTTGGTTTACAAAAGCGATTATTGTTATTGCAATATAATGCGAGTTGAACGCATTCGATATCGAATAGATTCACGAGCAATAGATAGGCGTGAAAGAAAGTATTTTATTGTGAATAATAAATGCCAGCAGTAAAATACGTTCATAAAAAGGAAACAAAAATTGGCAGCACGTAGGTGCGAGAAATCAGCGCCGCCAAAACGGACGCAATTGCCGCCGATGCTGATAGTGATTGCGCCATTCGCAAAAGCGCCATTCAAACGTTCAAGGTTTGTTTATCTCGGCAAATTAAAATGGCAGCAGAAAAAGCACAATTAAATTTATGTGACATTTAGCATTATTAGAATGACTAATCGCGCTTCATCGGCGTATTTTGCGTTTCAGATTGTGGAAGAATGCGGAGAGGAGCCGCATATGATGAAGATCAATAAAATATCGGCGGCTTAACTGTGCGAGATGTAGGGGATGCTGCCGAGATGCGGACCATCGAGAGGATGTTGTGTGCATTTGCATTATATATGCTAGCTGGCCGCCTACGAAACCAAAACCGCCTCCGCCTACGTCGTCACCGCCGGCGCCAAGATTGACGGCTACGCACGGGGAAGTACGCGCCTGTTACGAGTCTGATAAGTATTCTGCATTTTCGTCCTTTCAAGTTGTCAGCGTTGATTGAATTCTTCATTTGTTTGCCAGCTTCCGAATTGTAATGGTGCGAATCCAACATTCAAATCAAGCGCATTTCAACTAATTGCCACAATTTATGAGAAGTTACACGCTCCAAATAGGATGTGGAAAAGTTCCTTCATCATTCCGAATGTGGCGTGTGTGCTCAGCAAGGGGGGAATTGCATCAAATCACGGCCAGCGGAAATGCAAGCCTGTGCTAATGAAATTAGATAAAATTAAATGCGAAGAATACCTTTGCAATCCAGTAGCACGTATCTGCAATGTTGTTTCTGTTTCAGTAACTACGACAACACAGAGGCGCGCAGTTTCGATCAAACAAACTGGATGACAAATATATCACGCTCTAAAGGCAGCAAGCCAACGAGAATTGGTAACTGATTGAAAATGTAACACAATCACTTGCACTTTTCAGTCAGCGAACAAAAGTCTGGGCGCTTCCTTCTTTATGGCATTTCGATTGTACCGCAGGCTTTTAACACACGCAACTTTGTCGATTTCAATTAGGAAATTCGTCGAATTGTCGCATTATTGCTGCTCCTCTAATTTAATGTGCGTGTAAGCGGTCGGAGAGCCTGGGGCAGTCGAACCAGCGATTGGAAACTCGTACGATTCGAATATGGATTGTTGGTGTGTGCGCCAAAGTTTTTCGGTGAATCGCGGATTACGCGTTGCCAGCAGGTGAATTGCTATCGCGCTCTTCGTGGGCGACAACGGCGGCGAACGTGGAGCGACTAGTAAAACGGCTGCCCCAACGCAACGCGGACTCACTCCGGGATTCCGATGCGACGCGCTCTCGGTGCGCCGTTCGTTCCACCGCTGCTGCCGATGCCGCTACAACGCAATCCGTATGTATCATCATCATCTGCAAATGCTCATGTTGAATTCGATCACAATTGGCACTAAAACAGCAAATTATGAATATGCGCATCGATGCGGACGAAAGTACGGTGAAAATTATGGACAAGTCGGTCGAAAATGTAAAAAAAAAACGGTAATCCGTGGAGAAGACCGCATTTCTGCCAACATTCCATGCATGCCATTGTAAATATCTCTTGGAGTGCGCGCGTATGGCGCCTATAATTTTTTTAATCGCCACTGAAAGCTTGAAGAATCTCCCCATGACTTCAACGTGTTGTGGCTACGCATTTATACAACTCCCAGGTATTTTATATCGGATGGAGACTGTTATTAGAGCGAAAGAAGAAGAATTTCGACATTACCATTCCGAGTTCTGCATTAATTTATAGCTTCACTATCGCGTCGTCATCGCCATAATGATCATAATTCCTCCTTCAAACTCGGAGCGTCGATGCCTCTGAAAAAGGTATTTTTTAACTTTAAATTCTGAAGTACTGTAGGCAAAATGGAATTCGTTCATTTACAGTTGCAATGGCATCGGAATTTACCTCATTTATGATAGACTAAATTATCCTTCCCCAGGAAAGACAATCTCTCGATAATAGTTGTTTGAATCTAAATTAACATACATATTAGTACATAATAATTTGAGCCAACATATATAAAGATACTTACATATATAATTGCTTGTGTAATCAGAAGACATGTGTTCAACAAGCACGTTTTCTCATGTCTACAACGCATGTATCATTGAAGTGGCAATAAACACTACAACTTAATTTTTAATGCAACAAATAACATGCCTGCTTACGATTGTTTTCGTGCGTTCTCCAGAGGCAATAGAAAAACAAATCCTTCAAAACAATTGTTATTCCAAAAGCAGCGGCATGTGCGTTTTAAATGTTATTTGTTAATTTAATTGTTTTAACCCTCTTGTTGTCAATGCAATTATTTCGCAAGTTTAAATAACAAGATCGATACCATGCCCTTGCACATAACCTTAAATACCGGCAACGATCCGCTAGACACAACTTGAGCGTGTAAAATCGTAAATATTTTGCAAAAGTAATTGTTTAGAATGACTGAGAATATAATTAGTGAAGTCTCATCAATTAATTCAATCTCATGGAAAACAATCGCAGCGGATAAATTAAATCTGAGCTATGGCATTGTGTTTGCACCACAATTAGCTGACCGATTATACGACCAGCTCGAATCAAGCGTTGATTATTACGATCCAGAGATGTGCAAAGTACGTATAATGCTATAATGCATTTTTAATTAGGCTAAAATTAATTATAAATAAGTAATTTTGTCACTCGTCAATTTTAGGTGCGTGTATTCGGCAACTTTCATTACATACCACGTCAACAAGTTGCCTATAGTGATCCTGGGATTGTTTATAAGTTTTCCGGAAGTGCAATACCCGGAAAAGCTTGGACGCCTTTGTTGTCCTCGCTTAAGGATCTGCTTGGGCGCCTAACCGGCGTCAATTACAATTTTGTATTAATTAATAGGTATGCGTGTGCAATTTAATTGCTTGTTTTGCACGTTTGTGCATATCATTATAGTAATTGCATTCTTATTAGCGTTATTTGATAATATAGATATCGAAATGGTAATGATAATATAGGCGAGCATCGAGATGCTGAACCGGAACTGGATCCAAACGCGCCAATTGCTTCGCTGACATTTGGCCAAACGCGTGACTTTGTTCTGCGCCACGTTGATCTCGTAAAGAAACGCAGGGACGTTCCCAAAGGTAATTATTGCGTCATCGCAACCATAAGAAGATCTATTTGAATTGTCTTCAGTGAAAATTCCATTGGAACATGGCAGCATTTTATTAATGAATCCGCCAACAAACACTTTTTGGTATCATTCCCTGCCTCAGCGTAAAACTGCCAATGGAGTACGCATAAATTTAACATTTCGCAAGTTCTCGCAGTGATAACAATATGCCTTCTTAAACAGATTTGATTCATAACTATATATTTATTTATATATACACTCTTTCAATAAATATACTATAATATGGATTCTAATCAGATATTGGAATGTATTTGAAAACTGTCGTATCTTCAAGCAGTTTTCATTAAATTCAACAATCTATATAGTATATTGATTTGCGTGTTTTTTTTTTAATTTGCTAAAGTACTTTCATTAGCATAATAGTATAATTGCAACAACGAGAATTGAATGTTTGTTTAGGTTGAGAACATATTTTGTTGTGCGGCATCGTTTTCAAAATCTGTCCAAGCGTTGTTCAATTCCATGAAGATAAGTTTTGCTAGATTCTCATTTTCGGTACCAGTTTGCTACAAAGAGACAGATAACAATGGTTAAGAAACGAAATCAACGTAATTTAATTATGAATAAACTCACTTTGTCAGGATGCACAGCGAGACAAGCTCGTCGATAAGCTTTCTTAACGTCGGCAGGAGTAACAAGTTGATGCATCTCACACTTATTCCACTTGGCGCCCTCCCAGAGAATGGTATGCATTGTGCAGAGCAGCGCGCGAATATTGTGTTTCTTGCCCTCCAGCCACTCCATTATCTTCAGCTTTTCGGGATCCATATCCTTTGCGAGCTCCTCCTTACGCATATCGTTGATTGTTCGTGGGCCTTGATCCTTCTTTGCCGTAAATTGATACCCTTGAGAGCCAAGTAGATCGCCGAATATATCAGTCGACTTAGCTTTATTATCATTTGCAGGTGCTGCAGGTGGTTTTTTGAACGCTGTATCAAAATGCGAACGACTATAGTCCGGGTTTACTGGAGACTTTGCTTGGTGCTGAGGCGTGGTTTGCTGCGGCGAAGTTTGCGCAGGTTTAGGTGTTGGTATTGCACCGAAATCCATGCCTAAATTAGCGAAGAAATCGTCGGTTTTCGATTCGACCTTTGGTGGTGGTGCAGTAGTAGCTGCCTGTGGAGCAGATGCCCCCGACCAATTCATAAAATTATTATTTGCAGGGATGCCCGTGGTGCCAAAAAGATCGAAAATATCAGCGTTCGTGGCTGACGGTTCAGCGGAGGTTGCCACATTGCCAAAGAGTGGATCCGTAGATTGCGATGTTAAATCGGAGAGTAAATCAAAATTTGAGCTCTTGGACGAGTACATTTGTGATTGCTGTGGAGCTATGGATGGTTCCGTTGCATTTAGATTCAATAAATCGATTGCTTCTTCAACTGGTTGCTGTTTGGGTGCGCCTATATCAGCCAACTGTAATTGAAGGTAATTAACAATCAAACACCACAATAATATGAGTAATATTACAATTGTCTCTCCCTCGGAATCCGATAATTGTGCTGATTGAGTCACTGGGGGCGGTGTTGGTCTTGCTGGCTTCTGTCGAGGTCGTGGAGGCGGCGTCGGTCTTGGAGCTTGTTTGGTAGCTAGAATGAAGTAAATGGTAAGTTATAATCTTCAGGTAGATATGCAAAATTACCAAAGTTATCTATAATTTCATCTTTTTCCATAGCAGTCCCAAAAAGTGTCTCTGGACAACGCTCTGTACGATCGGTATGCCATGGAGCAGGTTGCGATGGTAACTTTTCATCCTCCATTACCATGATACCAAGAGTTACGGTAAAGTTGTCTCTGTAGTGCTCGTCCTCACTAATCGAATCTAAATCAGACTTCGTAAACGTGATCTTCTTCTCATCCTGTATGAAACCAGTGTGGAACTGGGCTTGGCAAATTTTAATACTAGTTGCCTTGCTTTGCGACATAACGCCTCCCAGAATATTTCTGGCATGATAAACAGACACGCAAACATCACCGCAGACTGTCACCTTCAGACACATATGACACTAAAAACAATTTTGCAATTTTAACTTTCGCAACGAGATTTAGAAATATAGAAGCTTACCTTTTCCTCGGACATATTATACAATTGCAACGTTTCAAAGTTGTGAATGGTTGAGAAATTCCAATTGGCGTTGTAAACTTCAACGTAAGGTCTGCATCCATCACGAGCTTTAGTAAATAAGGGAACTGGTTGCATGTCTAGCCATAACAGAAATATGGTTCTGTAGTGAGGATAGATTGGCGGATTCTTTAAGATGTCCACCATGTAGTACAAATAGCGCAGTTCGGATGCGCGCATATTTGGCGGGCAACGTTTGACCGCAAAAAGTTGCATACAATCTTCAGGAACTTGAAAGACGCCTGCGTAGAGCATCAACGCCGAACATAGCATTGCCGAAGCTGCTTTGCCATCCTGAAATCGCATCAAACATTAATTGTACAACCAAGTTACAAAATTGCATTCTACACACCATGCAGTGGATGACGCATAGATTCCTGCTATCACCCGCAAGGTATTCGTAGATATCTTCGCACAGTTGATAGAGCGAATTCAACAACGGCACTTTGAAGTGTTCCGGATACGCAAAACTGCAATCGATGAGCCGGATGTTACCGAATTTCGAATGGTAACTGCGACCGGAGACATTATACACCGAGTACTTCGAATGTGGATGGCGTGACTCCAGAAACATCTTCACGTCGTCAACATGATTCGTTCGGTACGCTGATTCAATACCCTCTGACGGGTACGGCATCACAATTAGTCGGGACGTAATATAGCTAATATCCAAATCAGTGCGAGCGATTGATCTGCAAAATCAGGAATTACATCGAACAGAATAGTCACGTAAATATCAAATACGAACTGCTGCATTGTCGCCATGACTTTCGTACTGGTGTCCTTCAAACCCTTGAAGAAGCTACCAGCACCTCCCTTGATTGACGAAAACAATCCGCCACCGCCGCCGCCACCGGGATTGGGATGCCTCACATCCGGTTCAGCCTGCTGACGAGGAGGTGGCGGATGAACTGGAGCAGGACGTGGAGGTGGCTGAATCTGATTGTGCTGTGGCTGATTCGGAGGTTGGTTAGGCATTTGATGCCGTGGCGATGGTTGTGCCGGCCGAGGCGGTGGCACCTTGCCATTGGAATACTCGCCAAACCCGGAATCGTTGTCGCCGTCCGTGGGCGCTTTTGGTTTCAAATTGTCCAATGGAGAGCGCAGATTGAAGCCCTTCGTTTCGGCGATGGCAGCAATGCGATCTAAGACCGTTGCAATGCTCATACGTTGCTCCGGATTGACTTGGAAGCATCCTCCTACAAAATTCCATTATTAATTGAATCTGGTTGTCTGGTTGCCTAATGGAATGTGTTTTAAAACGTCTTGAATGTTGAGGAGGCAAAGTGCATTCGCTTGCAAACGGAAGCCTCTTATTATGCAATAGTTAAGTTTCACAATGTAATAATCAGAGCTCGTCGCTTATATATCTTCATTGTGCAATCGACGTTGTTGTGAATCAAATTTCTACTTACGTATCACGTCGTGAAAGCACGAACACTTTGTATCTGGAGGTAAGGTGTAATTGGCGTTGATGATACGCAGCTTCGCGCTATCTTCAAATGGATGTTTCATGTAACAAAGCATGTAGATAATGCAACCCAATGCCCACACATCAACAGGCGGCCCCACAAAGTAGTTACTCCATGTATCCAACATTTCGGGCGCTCGGTACATTGGCGTTGTAAATTTGGCCAACTACAAAAAAATAGAATAGTTATTGAGGTTTAAATAAGTCAGGAATCACATACATTTTCCTCCAAAGTGGACCGTTTGTTGGCGCTCCATGAAATATCAGGTCGAAACACATCCATTGTAGATGAGCCAAAATCACACAGTTTTATGCTACCATTCTCAGCAATTAGAAAGTTCTCAATTTTGATATCCCTGTGCATTATTGGTGGATTCTGAGTATGCATGTGCATGATTGCTTTGCAACATTGATAAACTATTTTGCATATTGTCTCTGGATCAAAAGCTGTTGATCTTGCCTGCAAGATTTCCATCAGCGAGCCACCTGCAATAGAGCAATTTGCACAGTCAATCAAAACCACAACTTCTCAAGCAGTTAACGTATTACCAGTGCATAATTCTGTTACTAATAAAAACTCATGCTGTCCATGATTAGTTTGTGCCTTATCAATGAGTGAAGCAGATAAATATTGAACAATATTTGGATGTCCCACTAACTTCTTTAAAATATTGATCTCATTGATTATATTCCTTTTAGCTTCTTCATCTGCAGCCAGCAATCTCTAATATTAGATCAAAATGCCAATTAATGAACATCCTTCAAATCTAAGCATTAGTTTCCATACCTTGAGAGCATATTCCTTGCCAGTAGCAACATCTTGTGCAACAAATACAACAGCAAAGCCACCTGCAATAATAATATATGCAAATAAAATTGCCAATAAGCAATTAATCAATAGGATTACCTTCAGCAATAACCTTCTTTATTCTCAACTTAACATTTGATATTTCTACTGTTTGACCAACAAAACTATTGTCGCTGGTCGCAGCCGTAGGGGTACTAAAGTACCCCATGGCTGATTTAAATAAATCACTCATACTTTAATTATTGTTTAATTTAGTGCAATGATTGCATATTGCAAACAAAATTCTGTCCAGGCGATTTTCGGGCATCAACAATTACACTTAATATCGCATTACTGCATGGGAACTAATGCAAACCAAGTTCGTGAGGCATATTTCTCCGAATTATTCCTGTTTGCACCTTCAGATATATTATCAATGAAGCTATGATAACCACAAAACAGCACGGAAAATACACTTAAAACAACCTCCTACACAAGGTGAATTAACGATCTGACTAGAGGGGCGTATGTGATGTTTACATGTTTTATACACGCTCCACCGGTGGCGCTGCCTACCTTGTAACATTTCGTCAAGTTGGCAACATTGCTCACATTTCAAAAGTTCAAAATAATTTGTGCGCGCTACGTACGCATTTATTAAAACATGATTTTTGATAATTAATTAATGTATAAAAATCGAATACAGAGTGCTAGAATTATTGCAATGTTCCAAGGCATCCGGCTGGAAGCTTTACCAAATGTTTGCAAACCTAAAACTAATTAATACATTATTAATTGTTATTATCGCAATGCAAAGATTGGTTACATACCACCACGTCTTTTCCCTTGGCGTTTTTCATTTGGATCCCTTACTCCACATAACTTATAAGAAATCTTTGACTTCCTTTTCGCATTTATATAGCCTGGAATGTATAAAGACGGCGCCTCCAAGCGACCTAAATTAAGCAATCTGCTGAATTCCTGTTCCAATTGATTAGCAATCGGCCCCTTGAAATGCAACAAGATTTGCACGCATGCATTATTGTGCAAATTCTTTGTTTTGCGTGAGTCGACTGTAAGAAACCATTCGGGAATTCCCATAACATCTCTAACATCTTCGATAAATTGAGCTCTAGAAGTGGAACAAATTTCAAGAAATTATCATAACCAACTGCTTATGAATACAAGAACTCACACTACGAATCTTGGAGGTCGTTCAATATTTGCATATTTAATAATATCGTTATCTGGTTCGATATTAGCACACGCATAACGGTCAGCTCTGCGATTTGGACTGAGAATAACGATGGATCGACCCATTGCGCTAACGCTGCCTTCCAGTGGGAAATTCGTATCGGAAAATACTCTCCGTTTCACGCCAATATCAATGGTTCCAAGTCGCGCGGATAGGTCCCCGACATAGCAACGTAGAGGGTTCTCAGGACCACATTCCTGATTGTAGAGCTCTTGCTGTGAACCACAAAGAATCATAGCAATTATACAAGCTGTACATGTTATTTATATACCCACATTTAGAGGATCTGCTAACTGTGTGTAAAATGGATTCCAGACGTAACCACCCGCTACGCAGCGAGTTGCTTGAGTCTGAACAGCAGCATCAACTCCAACAGGATTCACATAAATTGCCCAGTTGTGATCACGCGTTACATTTCTATCATTCTTTCCTGGATGTCGCAACTTCACTTCTATCACAGTCTCGCTCATGCTGCCATCGTTATACACGAGTTGAGTCTGAAAGAGGCGCGATTAAAAAGTATGCAGACATTTTAAAAAAGATCCTACCATTCGCATGTAGCCATAAGCAAAACCATTCGGGTGATGAAATGAAGCAATGGCACGCAACTCTCTTGCCTCAGATGGACTGTATCCTCGTTCGATTGTTGCACAAGCCCACCGTTGATTCTTAGCCTTAACATGTAAAAAGTTTGAAACTTCAGACAAGATAACTAACAATAGAGACCTACTCGTTTGTGAATGATTACTGAGCGTCCTAGAACGCTTCTGGGGCCAAATAACGGAAGCATTGTATCGTTAAACGCGCCTGTGTAGATTGTATGATTCTCTAGGGTCCCAAACTTGCCACTCAAGTCGCCCATTTCATATTGGTCAGTTGTACCATGATAAGAACGCGGCGACGTTTGCGGATCAATATTCAAGGGATTCCAATGGCCGTAAAGTGAGTTTTGTTCGCATGGAAATTGCAGGTTTTCTTCAATTGGCGTCTGAAATCAAAACGGATTTAGTAGGTTGCCTGAATGTACAAAAATATTTCTTTACCACATGAATATGGTAACCACTGTTATCCTGAAGACCCTCCAAGGACACGTCTATATTCGTTATATCATATTCGGATTGTTGTAATAATTCAATCTTGCCTTTCACACTTGCGGTGCCACCATTTGGAAACCAATCTCTTACAACTGCTTTTCTTCTGTACAAGCTTCCAATTCTAGAAAATATGAAATTAAAAGTTGTACTAAAAATTAAGTATAAAATTTACATGGAGCAAGCTAATCGTTCTCCGCGTGCCTTAGGACCAAAGTCGTCATACATTACAAACGATTTCCCAATAATGCTGTGCCTTCCACTCAGTGGTAAAAACGAATCCGTTAAAAGTTTTCTAGAAACCAAATCGCTATCCACTCTCTTCCCTGCAATATTCAGTGTGCCCAGTCGATTCGATAGATCTCCCAATCGACAAACTCCAACAGCATTCTTATTACAATCTTCATGGAAAGTCAGGTTGCTGTAATCGATCTTATAGGGATTGTAAATGTTTCCGGCGCTCATACATCTTGCCGTCCAATTATAGAAGTCCTTTCCAGGTGGATTTTCGTGAATAGCCCATCGATGATCTGTCGAGTTATTAAGAGCGCTTCCATCAGCGTGAATCAAATATTCGACGAGTATACTCGTATCTGCCCATGGTTCATTTCTGGGTTGACGGAAAAGAATCCTTCCGACAAGTGGATACCGGAAAATTATTTGCGCTGTTGATATTTGCTTCTCGTGCTTAAAATTACCTTCGTATAGTGCAATTGCACCACAAATCCAAGGTTCTTGATGAATTTCAGGATTGCCTGATCCATAATTTGCGTTCTTATAAATAACGAGCGATCTGTGGACGATAGAATCGCGCCCGATGAGCGGCAAATAGATATCCCAATAGGTTCCTGACAGAGCTCTGCTTCCTGGTGTAAGAAGCGATTCGTTATTGCGCTTGAACAACTTCCCAGAGAGATCTCCAACTTGATATTGATCCTGGGTGCCAAAACCATCCGGAGGCGGGTTTTTAATGCTAAATGCATTTGGATTGTATACAGATTTGGTGGTCAAACAAGATGGAACAGCCTGATCTTCTCGACGCGCAGGTGCAATTGGAAGTTCGTGGATTTTGAATGCCATCACCGACGAGCTGTAGATCAGTTTCGTTTCCAGGTCACCACGTGCTGTCGTCAAGTTAAATTGCATCCAAGTCGGTTCAAATCGATTCCGTTGTGTCATCCTAATGTCGCCAATTATTCCACCTGACTCAATTACAACTCTGGAAGAAGGTAATAAGAATACATTTTATTCAACAAATTATTTACTTACTTTGCGGTAATTGGCTGGTCGTATTCAATTTTTGCACACGCTAAGAAGCTGTTTTCGTGCTGGCTTTCATAAACAACCAAAAAAAGTCGTCGCTGTGGACCGGTTAAATCACCAGGTAATAATTCCAAGCCAACATCGCGATATAGCGCCTTAAATTTGCGTTTATTGTAATTCGTTGATATCTGAATCTTTCCTAGTCGCTCGTCAATATCTCCAATTCCTTTAGCACGCCCCAGTCCTGCAGGATCAAATACACTCTGCAAAATATTGCAATTTATCTCATTCTTCTCCCCATCTGAGTCTAGAATATCTGTTGTTAGTATCTTCCACTTGTGTTTCGTAAACGGCGTCAATGACTCGTTGTATTTCTCAACGTTTCGTACGTGAAACAGATCGGCAATCAGAATCATATCTTTCTGATCTTCCTTAGTGGAATACCAACGAAAATTTACAGCGCCAGAAATCGGCGAATTAAATCGAGCTGTTGCTGTCTTCTCCAGTTTTCCATTTGCCAGAGAAATGGTTGAGCAAACTTTGTCCCCAAATTCATTGACCAACAGCAATGATCTGCTGTACAAGTTGACCCTTTCAGGTACAATATATTCAGCAGTGCCATTCTCAGGAATGTAAAGACTTCCCTGTGATTCATCAAATTTGAAAAGTGGTTTTCCCAAATTGATGCATCTTTCATTCAAGTGGCTGTAGTCAACAGGAAATTCAAATATGGACCAACTCCAGACTTGATTTGGAAATTGTAGTGTACCTTGGAGATCATTTTTGATGGTGAAATTGCCTTGTAAGTCTTGCTCAAATGTAACTGTGCCATGGAGACCATTTTGTGATAGATAGGCTTTGAATTCAAGTGCACTTATAGAGGTATGTAATAGAGCTGAAATTAAAACTTAAGTAGAAGTCCAAGTGGAAATTAAAATGAATTTACTTACTTGCAAATAATACTATGCACTGTACACTAAATGACTGCAACATTTTTGGTATTTGGTGTGTTTCGTTAGGAAAATTGTGTTTATTTCACATTTTGTTGTTGAATTGCCGTTTCTCTTCGTCCATATGTTGTTCAATGACTTCACTGTTTTATTTATGCAGCAGGCAGCAGCTGAGTAACGTGAAAGTTTCCTAGCTCTGCAGGCTTTACAAGAAGTTTCAAGGTTACTTAAATCGTGAAACAGAACCGGCTTACATAAATAATCACTATTGTATATTTCTTCATGTTTAGGGAAGTTTTTAGTTGTTGGAACCATTTCAAATTACCGAATTTTTGTAGCTAAGAAGTAAGCAGCTATTCATTTTCTTGGATATTTTACAGTCATATAATGCTCTATTTAGGCTGGTAATTATTAAGAACGCCATAATTTGTGATTTGTGATTTTTTGTGCAAATTCGAATAATTTAGCATCAATTATTTGATTATTTACAATATTTTGACAACACCCTGTATATCTTTGAAATTTTTGCAGCGGGAGTAATGTAAAACTTTACTCCCTCCACGCAATTTCTAATTTGACCTTGAGGAATGTCATTAAACATCTGTCAAATCTGTCAAGTGAAGCGTCACTAATCCAAGTTGACGTTGAAATCGTTTATGTTCATTAGAATGAGCAGCACAATCAACTTCCAATTGTTTTAAGTTGAGTTATTAGTGAAGTCGGATCTGTGCACTGAATCGCGTTAAAACATGTAGTGGGGATTAAATCGCGTTTCAGTGCTGTTGCATGAGTAGTGCGAGTAGTATGCGGCAGAACAGAGATACCAGTGTAGTGCGCGTTTGCTACACGTTGAAGTTATTTGCTAAGCCAAGTTTGCCTAATGATGGCGACAATCATATTCATGTTTTGTTTGTGCGTGGTTTAAGATGTTTTGTGTACGCCTAGCTGAAGTATCATACTCTTATGCAAAGTGAAACAATCGTTCACCATGAAGCCGCTTCCCGACAAGGGATTATATGGAATTGGTGAGCATGCCAAAATAGCTTAGCATCCCAGAAACAAAATGCACATTAACCTAACATTCGCGTACGTTTCTGCAGAGGTAACAAAGGTTGTTGTTGTGCACTTGTTGCATTCATTCTCGATAACGTGATTCCTATGATTCTGTACGATTCTATGCGGTAGCAATGAAGTAATTTGCGATAAATACTTATAAAAGTTCATAGGTGCCCCTCCCAATTTCTTATCAAAACGTTGATGCAGTTCTAATTGATGATTGTAATCGACTTGAATTCGTGCGGTTCTAGTGGTTTCCAATTTAAAAGCTAATTATTATGTCGCCCATGTTCACTTGGCGTTCATGCGAAGTGAATCATTTTTGCTGGCTGTAAATTCATGCATACACTCCTACTCTAAAAACAAATGATGACCGGGAAACGAATGACAAACAAACTGAAAACGATTTTCTAATTCGAAAGGAACAAATGAAAGTAAAAAAATGATTGCGCACGACTCGCTGCTCATTTTCCGAGTGTGATTGGCTGCCAAGATGCCAGCAGAATGTAATAAAGGTCAAGTGAAATTAATATCATTGTTTGATTGTCTCAATTGCTGCACGTTGACGCTATTAACGCCGTCATCTAGGTATAAATTCTGATTGAACTTGTTAGTAGGATCATCTTAATGCTCTAGTCTAGAAATTTGAATGCTTGAACTGTTTCCCATTGTAAGTAGATACCTGCATATCATTGCAAGGATTGATAGCTTGGAGTCTATAAACAGCTTGGCAGGAAAAAGAAGTGATTAATGTTTATATTTGCAATCGAATGGGCGATTATTCATATGTTATTCATATGCGCAATCTCGTGTCGATGAAATAGCTGGCGTAGATTAGTGGATTTTTTCGCGTTTGCTCATAAATATTTTCGATCACAATTAAGTTGTTAATCAGGAATATCCGCATGCACCACCCCAAATCCGGCACTTTGCAAACTTCCCATTTGTCCGGTGATTAAGTGTTAAATAACGAGGACATTGTTATTATTGTTTGCTACACACGGCAAATGCCGACAAATGTAATCATTTCGGCATCATTGCGTAACCGTAATTATGATCCAAGCCGCTGAAATAACTTATTTCGACGTATTTTTTGCGTTTCAGTGATATACAACTACAGACCGAGTGAGGAGTACAAATTAAACGTGAACGTGGGCGAGGCATTGCATTTGGTGAGCGAAGTCGACTCCTGGTATTACGGAAATGTCGTGCATCATTACCGGAAGGCCGGGTTTATTCCCAAAAACTATGTGCAGATTATCAAATGCCAGATTGAGAATGACGAAACGTCGCCGTCGTTCACATTTCCCGATCAGCCGCCCATCGTGCACGAAATCACTTTGGTGCTGCGAGAATGGTCCCAACTATGGAAGAATTTGTACATTGTAAGTTGCGCGCATTTACTCTTTGGACGGGCCTAATGTTTCCACTTTCAGAAGAGTCGCTCTTCCGAGGAGGACGAATTCGGGACGCTGCACAAACACATTTGGGACTTAATCCAATTTCGCAGTAAAATCATCAGCGGCACGCTACCCGTAGACGAGTTAAAAGAAGTCACATGCGAAGCAACGAAAGTTATAGCCTTAGGTAACAAAATACTGCAATTAGATTTAATCGTTCGAGATACAAATGGTAACACGATCAACCCGGATAATACGAGTACAATTTCGCTGTTTGATTACCATCAGAATGCCACCGAACTCTTCAATAACAAGGTAGTATCCACTTGGGTATGCATATTTCAAACGTGCTGATGTTCGACGTTATATTTTAGACTGATTGTAAAGAAATGAAGTCCACCTCCCGGCATTTTTCGCACATTTTTGTCGTGAGCGTCAACAACTTCACCTGCAAGATGACGGAAGATGGTGAGCTGCGCATATTTCTGTACGACTCCAAGGAGGGACGCGCCATCACCGAGAACTTCGTCGTGAAGTGGTCGAAGGAGGGCCTCATGAGCGACCTCGACCAGATCAACAGCCTCAAGGTGATGTTCACCGATCTAGGTAAGAAGGATCTCGACCGCGAGCGCGTCTATTTGGTATGCTATGCCATTCGGATCGGGGCGATGGAACCGAGGGAGCTGGATCAGCGCCGGTCGTCAACGGTGCAATCACCACATCCGAAGTCTTCTTCAGCGATACCGATGCGCAGAGCGTGTGGCGTCGCCGCAAAGGATGTCACCAAAATCATCTCGAAGCGCGTCGAATCCGACCTGGAGACCGAGTACTCGGTGCCGATCTACAATTGCGAAAAGGACACCTTGGAGCAAACCCTGCGCAAGATTATCAACAAAGAGGACAGCAAGAACGAGAATCGGTCGTCGCAGTCCATGTTCATTGGATTGCAATTGCTGCCCGGCGATATCAAACAGGTACGCGACGAAAACCCGCATCTAGTCTTAGGTAATGTGAATATTGCAAGGAAAATGGGATTCCCCGAAGTGATACTACCCGGAGACATTCGCAACGATTTGTATTTGACGCTGATGCACGGCGAATTCTCCAAGGGTAACAAGAAGAGTGACAAGAACATTCAGGTGACGGTGACCGTATGCAATTCGAAAGGTGAACCAATTCCCGGCGTCATTTTTGTCGGCGATTGTAAGCATCCGATTGATGCATACCATTCGGTAATCTACTATCACGATCCGAAGCCGCAATGGTATGAGACGTTCAAGGTGGCGATGCCCATCGAAGAGTTCAAGACGACGAACATCAAATTTACGTTCAAGCATCGGTCGTCGAATGAGGCGAAAGATAAGAGCGAGAAACCGTTTGCATTCGCCTACGTCAACCTCATGCAGAAAGATGGAACGACGCTGAAAGACGACAAGCACAATCTGCATGTGTACAAGTACGATTACAAGAAGTACGTAGAGGGCATGGTTAACTATATGGAATTGGCAAGTACAAAATTAGAGGATCCCAGCCGGAATCCGGTAGTGCCTGGTCTTAGTTTAAGTAACAAAGATAGCTTTATGATCGCGAGCAATGTGTGCTCGACGAAACTCACGCAGAACGTCAATCTGCTGGGGCTGCTCAATTGGACAACGAATAAGGACAAATTGGAGAACATCTTGAAGAACCTAATGCAGGTGGAGGGCGAGGAGATTGTCAAGTTTCTTCAGGACATTCTCGACACTCTGTTTGCAATTCTAATGGACAGCGACACACCTCCCAGTTACGATAGCATCGTGTTCGATTGTCTGCTGCACATTACTGGGACAGTGAGCACTGATTGGCGTTATCAGCATTTCGAACCGGTTCTTAATCTGTACATCAAAGATAACTTTTCGGCAACATTAGCTTATCAGTAAGTTACAAGACACGTTTCGCAACCGTCAACTATTGTTCTTTATTATTTCCAGAAAGATGTTGAATGTGCTGCACAGTTTGATTTCGGCGGCTGAAGACAACCAGAAGGTTTTCAAAACGATGAAGTCGTTCCAGTACATAATGCGTTTTATAACACAGTCTCGACTACTCCACATGAAAATATTCGACGACGCGGACGACACAAGTGCAAACGAGTTCGATAAAAGCATGCATAACTTACTGGACGCGTTCATAAAACTGATGTCTAAAACTGACGATCATTTGCTGCGGGAACAAGGCGCCTGTTTGAAGTATCTCCCTGGAGCGATTCCCGACATCTTGAAGGTTTACAATGCAGAGACCTTAAGGTACTTTTGAAATACATACAACACATAAATGGTCTATAATTGAACATGTTTCAGTGATAAATTGTGCACATTATTTCAAAATATGCCCAGCAATCGACTCATTAAGCAGAAAGTGATGACGATGAACGAAATTGTTAAGGGCCAACTGTTTGAGAATACCAAGTGCCGAAAGATTCTGCTGCCATACATCTTATTGCAGATCAAATTTCTGATGGAGGACAATCAGGAGGTATGTGTTATTATTACTTTTCTTAAAATTACTTGCAATTTAGGCTGCTGGAGCCTAAATTCTGGATCGTTTGACGACAGCACAAAGTGGTACCACTTCATAAATGATTCTGTAAGATAATTGCAAACTGTTTACGTTCTGCTTAATTGTAAATATCTGGATACGTCCTATCGCATTCGACAAGCTTTTTATGCGTGTTTCATCACCGTCATGCAGCCATTTCATAATTGTACATACAACAAATATGCAATTTACATTTTAGCCGCCTGTCACGCGTCTCGTTCACATGATATCTCTGTTGTTCGGCAAGTGATGCACAGTGATGTTGCTCTTGGCCACCGACATCATTACCTGCTCCGTGCAATGTTGTGCACCTTGTTTCATCACACTTCAAACGCAAATGTTATGTTCTACATGTTTGTTAACTTGGGAACGCATGATTTCTAAGGTGGTCGGTCTGTTGTCTGATAGTCAATTGCATGAATGCATGTGTAATGTGTCTGCATAGTGTATTTTCAATCTTCTTCTGCTAAGTTCTGCAGTGATTGTATGTTTGGGCATTTCGCAATTCCTTCCGAATGTTTAGCAATTTAGTTGATTTTAACAATGGTGGGTACTTGATGATTAGTTCTAGTTTTGTTCTCTATTTTTAGCAGAGTAACAGTAATTTTGGTTTTTAATTTATTGTATTTTGAGTGACTTTTTTGTTGTGGTAAATGTGGGTATTAATCAATTCATGCAGGACACACAGAGCAACTGCAGTCAGTCAGGACGACGAACCAAACCAACGTCCAAGTCAGTGGCCAAGGTGGCACTTGTGCTCGGAATACCTAAACTTAGCATAACACAACATACCGGAAGCACTAGCACCGATGAGGTGAACAACTTACGTACTGAGGTTCTTATATCTACTAACAGCATGTTTTTTCATCATCAACATACGCGTTGTTTTTATTTGAGTCAAGTTGCCCAAATATAGGGCACAAAAATGACAACAACGTTCTTCATATGTTCCGTTACGCATTAGTCCTTTTGTAGAAAGGGAGAAAAACTATTATTTTTTTTTTCGTAAGGATAATAGTTAGATTAGTTTGGTAATATCAATTAACAGTGAGGTTCATTGCTTCTATTAAAAGTACTAAAAGTCATTTGCGGCATACATTTGCAAATATTTCACCGGTTTCAGTTTATCAAACAAACATCATTCTGTCTCATAATTGTATTGAACCCTTGTCTTGATACATGCCTTTATTTTAGATGGAAATTTGTATGAACATTTTGGGCGATATTCTCACATTGCTGTTCCGTGCTGGCATCTCCAAAAGTTTTGATAGTATTACAGAAATCATTCGCGTTTTGCTGAGACCCATTAGTGAGTGCTACATCAAAACCGACAAGGAAACAATTCAAGCGGTAAGCTGGGCCAAATAATAGCTTTTGAAAATTCTAAACTGTTGTAAACTTTCAGAAACAACTGGCTGCGATGTTAATTGATATCTTTCGGCAAATGACTGAAGAGCATTACACTAATTACATCTCGACAATGTTTCCCACACATGTCGACATTTTCCACTTCATCGTTGAAATCATGACAATCTTCAAGGAATTCGTCGACCCCAAATTGAATATCTTTCCGGAGGATTGGTGTGAGATGAAGATGCTGCAAAATTTTGTGATATTGAAGGCCCTGCGATTTTTTTCCTACACGATACGTGATCATTTTTCCGAGTGCTTCAATCAGCAGGCTTGGAACAACTTCTTCGAATGCGCAATCGGTTACATGTCCCAACCGGCCCTACAACTGGAGACATTCACTCCAAACAAGCAATTACGTATTATTAAGCGGTACAAAGATATGAGACGCGAGATGGGCTTTGAAGTGCGTCAAATGTGGTATAATTTGGGATCGAATCGTCGACGATTTGTACCAAGTTTAATCGAAAATATCTTACGCATGACGCTTATTCCGGAAACGGAACTACGTAAGGCAACAATTCCCATATTCTTCGACATGATGCAGTGCGAGTTTTACTCATCAAGCGTAGAGTTTGAAAGCTTTGGCGATACGAATCGCAACTCCAAGAACGTCAAAGGCAACTTTGACGAATTTGAGCGCGAAATGATAATTAAATTGGACGCGCTGTTCGAGGGCGGTTGTGGTGATGAGGACTACAAGATGATGTTTGACGAGACCATGACCGACTTATGCAGGCAACATTCAAGACTGAACGAATCCGGTACAAAATTTGTTAAGACGCTTACAAGCCTCATGGATCGGCTCCTACTTTACCGTATAACAATGAACAACGATAACAAAGAGAATAAGATGTTGTGCATTGTGAATTTGTTGGATTTCTATTCGGAGATTTCGCGCAAGGAAATGTATATTCGCTACGTTTACAAACTTTATGACTTGCATCTTGAGCTCGGCAATCACACCGAAGCGGGCTACACATTGAATTTACACTGCGACCTGCTGGAATGGTCAATTAAACCGTTACCACCGCAACTACGAAGCAGCAAGTACGAAAAGGCAGTCACGCACATGGAACTCAAGGAGCGATTGTGCGCCGACATTATCGAAAATTTCGATAAAGGAGAGATGTGGGAATGTGCTGTTGAACGAACCAAGGAACTCATTAAACAATATGAGGATTTGTATTTCTATGATCTGCTCAGTCCACTGCATTGCAAAATGGCGCAATATTATCACAGTATCATGACGAAAGTGCGAGGAGTGCCGGAGTATTTCCGAGTCGCTTACTATGGTCTTGGATTTCCAAAGTTTCTTCAAAATCGAATCTTCATTTACCGAGGATCGCGCTACGAACGCCTCGCCGAATTCACCAATCGTATTTGTCGCGAATTTCCTAAAGCGGAACTTTATCAAAAGCTAACGCCTCCTGATAAAGATATCACCGAATCGCCGGGTCAACATTTGCAAATCAATAAAGTCGATGCCATCGAAAAGGATTCGAATAGATTTAGTGGACAGCTGGTATCCGAGCAAATTGAGACGTACTACAAGTGGAATAATGTCAGCAAGTTCCAATTCTCCAGGCGAATAATTCGCAAGGATCCGCAAATAGAAATTTCAAATGAGTTTGGCAATATGTGGATTGAACGAACCATTTTGACGACCGAACATGCGTTTCCGCACATATTATGCTGGTATCCCGTGAAGAAAGAGGAATTGGTGGAGCTGACACCCTTACAGGTTGCAATTGAGACCATGGAAAATAGTAATATGGAGTTGAAGAGTTTCTATAAACGTTACATGGAGAATTCAAAAGTATTAGCTGCGGCTCATCTTGGGCTGAAACTTAAAGGTATCATCTTTGATATGAGATGCAATCAGGTCAGATTTAATTATACATTTAATTATAGGCATATTGGAACCGTCAGTAATGGGTGGCATCACAAATTATGAACAGCATTTCTTCACACCTGATTACATCAAGGCACATCCAGAGGAAGCTGACAATATTACAAGGTTGAAAGAACTTATTGCTGAGCAAATACCGTTGTTGGAGTTGGGCGTTGAAATGCACAAAAATATTTCGAATGAGGCCCTGCAACCTTTGCATAAGTTATTGGAAGATTGCTACACCAAAAAACGAAGTGAAGTTCATGCCAAATATGGCATTAGGGTGAGTGTGATCAATTGCGTTTGTTTCTATATCTAAATTGTCTCGTTTTAGGATTGCAATCAGTTCAAGACCGACGTTGAAGTGCGGCTTCGCAGAACGAACAAAATGAACGGCTTGGATCATCGGGAAACTGAGACACAACAGTTGCAAGTTGAGTAAGTAACTTTATTATTTATTATTATGTATTCTGCTAGAGAAATGGTGGCCAACAACTTGGGCAACACTTGAGTGTGGGATTTAATGCTTTTCCTAATCCCCTTAGTTTGATATTAGTCATTCTGAAATCTGTTGTTTTGTTATGTGTTTGGTTTTTTTATTTGATGTTGTATGTCTTTTTCATGTAGTAATATTGGGACTAGGAGTCGAGTTTCGAGTATAACGCGAGCTCAGGTGCAATCATTCAAAAATTTAACGTCAACTTTTAACTTTACTACCTCAACGACTCCACAAAACGAGTTAAACATTTTCAGGTTTGTTTACTTTTGAAGACATTGCATACTATTCTATTCTTACTATACTATGAAGTGAATGACTCGTTTTCGCATTATGTACGTTTCCTAAAGAATGATATCGTCTTATTTATTTGCAACGATCTACATAATGTGAAAAGTAATTTGTTTGTCGAAGTGGGTTGCATGTTGTATGATTTATTCCTGAATGTTTTTAGAATATACTGCTCAAATTTAATTATTTTCACGGATTTTTCCAGACGAACTGCACGAAATGGGGTATCACTTACTAATAGTTAACCTTTGACTAGCAATATTATATTAGGATAAATTTAAGATACTAACCGATCACGTAAACCAATAGCACTATTTGTAATTATTTGTATTGCACCTTTCTCTAATGAATGGAACGTCTAAAAAGCTCAGGTGAATCAAATACTCGATTCAATGATGATCTAATTATTTGCTAACTATTTGTCGAATTATTTGCAGTAAACCTGCATCGAACAGCACAAAGAGTTTGTTGCTGTCGCCGTCAAGAAGCCTGACCGGTACACCTTCTACGTTGAAGAAAAACAAAGCCAAGGAAAAGCGTAGGGCCAGCAAGACGGAATCGACGATCAGTTCAACATCAATTACAACGCAATGGTACACATCCGATGTGGAAAATTCAATTATAACCGCGAGTACACCACCTAATGGAACGCCAATATTTGAATTACGACAAGAGGTTGTGCAAAACATTTAGCAATAATTTGCATGGTAATTCATATATGGTATTTCAGTTGACATCAAAGAGACCATTAAGATCGGAAGTGGAGAAAGAGAAACGTATGAGCAGGCCATCCAGTGGACAATTCTCACGTCCTTCAAGTCTTTCGATCACCATGAGGGCCACTTCAAGCTCGGGAACGTCGAGTAACCGGGATTCAGTAGGTAAGCTTGTCTTCTACTTTATGTCATCTGTGCATTGAAGTTTTTGTTGTTTCGTGGGGTAATTTAGGCACGACCGATTCTTCTGTAAGTGGCGAAGATGATTTGCCACCGCCATTACCCTCGAAACTGCGTGAGCGCGATTCAAACGTGCACGAATCGCCCAACGTGTCGTTATCATTGCTATCGAATCATCCACTCAATTACGATATTGCTCGAATTTTAAATGAGGCGCCTCCACTTAGTGGTATCGAGCGAGAAACGGTAAAACCGCCAACACCTCCACCGAAACCGCCAAAGAAAGCAGTGCAATCGTAGACGAGCCTTTTAACGGAATTTCCACGTACGTACCATGACAATAAATGCAAAGTTAGCTGAATTATCTAGTTACCATAAGTGCCATTATACTATAAAATGCAATCAACAATTCATCAGAGAAATCAAAATATTTTCTAAGCTTGCATAGCGTACTAGCGTGTAAAAATTAATTTAGCCAAAGATGATATAATAGTATTTTATTAAAAAGTATTTTCGTACAACTTAGTTGATTGCTACATTTGAAGGAAGTTCGCCTAGTTTGATATTGCCATAAATAATTATTCCAACATCCATCTACTAGCAAGGAAATTTATTTATCTTCTAATAAGAAGACAAGACATGTTATTAAGCAGTTGGAATATTTTTCATAAACAAATACTAGCGAGGCCTTAATACTGTAGGATGAATATATTCCGAATCATCATATTCAAGCTGAATGAGGTGGTTCATCATTCCTAGAGATTTTTTTGTTTAAAAGAATATCAGAATTATAGATTCAACTAATCACCTATTTTTGGGCTCTTTCTCCGGCTTATTCAGGTCATTTAGAGGCAAGGGCTTAAACAGATTCCTGTTGGTGTTGCGTTGTGGCAACTGAGCATTCGCATTCGGCGCAAACGGTGGTGTCCAACTAAACGCAGAAGATGTTGATGGCACCGGACAATCTAATTCAAGAGACCGATTAGAAGATTGTAAGTAGAAACTTATGCGACTAACCACCTAGTGTGTGTCCAATGGTGTTTCTAGGCGCGGAAATTCCTCGTTCCACGTCCCATTCCTCTTTGTCTGAAGGCCGAAGAACTGGAAGTTGAGGATGATTCAAATCGTTAATACCCACGAGCGGATTTGACGGATGAGATGTCTTATTTCGAGCAGTTTTCGCAGCCGACGTGGTTGGCTTTTTATGAGCCCGTTGATCATGTTCCGGATAACAATTAATTGATCGCAGGAATGATTCCAGAGGTCCCATTACAGATTCCTGGTAAAAAAAACCGAATATAGTAAATATGCGAGAATGGATGGTTACACATGCAGAGGCACAGCCCAATTAACCTTGGTTACTTGATTTAAGGGCACTGTCTCGGTCCATGTCCTATTGGTAGGAGCTGCGGTTGTAATCGTTTGCTTTTTAGGGCGTTGTGTGAGCCGCATCTCGGACACATTGCCGTTCTCGTTAGCTCGATCATTGTTATTTGATTCAGTCGTCACCCGAAAGTTCATAGGCACGTCATAACGACTGAATTCAATTAGTGGACGCTCTACTTGCTGAGGATCTATAAATGAATGAAAGGGTGACATTTGTCTTGATAGCGATTAGAAGATGAAGTAAATACCAGCTGTTGAAGCTGATATTATGTTAAAGAAATGATCGATTTTTTCGCACTCAGGATTCATCGCTTGGTATGACCGTGCAAGCTCTGGATAGATGTTACTGATATTCAGTGGCCGTGGTTTTATGATGTTACGTCCTTTACCAAGAGTGTCGTTATTGAACCGTACTCCTTGAGCCATTGAAAGTTCCACGTATTCAACGTCGTTTTCACCTGCAGCATTTTTAATGTTTTAGTAACACACCAAACCCTAATCAGAAGCGATATACAAGATAATGTGACAATTTTATTTCATCTCCAAGGGAATTTAAAGCAGGAAATAGAAGGAATTGCACATTATTAATACTTTGGAAACATTTCAAGGATAATTTCGAATAAATATCAGCGGCTTGTAAAAGAGTGTATACAAATTATAGGGGAAAAAGAAAGATTAATATAAAAGGAAGAGTAGGAAGGAAACTTGGTGCTTGAGCCAAGTCATTCAAATTATTGTATCACTGGGAGGTAGAGGTGCTGCATGCAGGAACATTGGAGCCGTTCGTATCGCAATCGCCGCAATCACGCAATAGCTGAATTTCTCTGTCAGCCACCTTATCGCCAGATTCCGGCGTATCAGTGCTCATAGCGTTCGGCACAAAGCTGATTACAATTTCATCACCGAAGCCATTTCCTTGAAAGGGAATGATCAATTATGGATCTTGTATAGCAACAGGATGGTCCATCGTTTTAATGCGATTATTAAAATAACAGAATGCATTCTCACCGGACATTGTCTCCTCATCAACATCATTCTCGTCGTTGGCGCTGTCCTCAATGTTGATCAGATTCGCATCGCACTGTTCATTATCGTCAAGTTCATTTTCGCTGACGTCTTCCTGTGGACATTTTCGACGGCAAGTGGTTATTGTCAATAGAGCATTTTGAGCGAATACTTACAGAATCACTACTATTTGTGCTGATAGTAAGATTGGCATTGGTGGTGTTCAGAAGATTGGGAGAACTTAGTGACACGCTGAGGCCGAGTAATTGGCGCGGGGTGTTGAGAGCCTCGTTGACGTTCGACGCGTCAGCCCCAATAACGGGCGCCACCTTAAGATTCGCAACAGTTGCATGCACCTGCGTCTGCAGTGACGAATCTGACGAAATGCTAGTACAACTACTGCATTCCTGCGAGGCGAGTGCGCCAATGCTTTGAGCCACATCCGTCGTTGAAGTTCGATGGCCCTGCGAAGCCGCCTGCGATGTGGCATCTCCGGGTTCAAGATTTTTGACGAGGGCCTGCTGTGAACTGGATGGCAAGCACAGCTCCAAATTGGACATGTTGAATGTGCTGGACGCGCCTGATGGAATGCACGCGTCCGTTGAATTGCAGTCTTGATTCGTGTTGGCCAGCGTTGCGGCCACTGCATTGCGTGAGATCTCAGCAGCCAAACGCTTGCAATTGAAAAACAAATATCAACGAACATTCGAACGGCAAGTATTCCTTTTACCTCTTTAGACTCATTGATTTGAGATATGTATTGATTTTGTACGGTCTGCAACTGGTTGATGTACCACTGCTGATCGCGACACCGCTGATAAAATGTTGGAGCACGAACTTGGAATCTCAGTACTAACGTGTCGAGCGGCACGTTCAAATAGCCTTCGGATGCCAGCAAGTCTAAGCGGAAGAAGCGATTGTATCCCCAACATTCACCCACTTCAAAATCGGATGCAAATTCTCGAACAATGTTCTTGGATGAGTCGCGGCTCGCTTGATGGACCATTTCGACACGGTATTCATACCTACGCATTCATCATATTACAATTATAATTAACGAAGTCAGCTCACCGTTACAACTTACTTGGATGTCTCAGGATAACCAGCGCTTAATTCCAAGAAGACCGACAAATAATTGCCGCGAACAACTCCATTCCCATCGGGATAGACTTTCAACCTCCAACAGAGTCCGTTGCAATGCAATGGTGTCGAATATACTGGATCAGCCTTGCGTTGTAGTTGCGAAAATCCATGCATCACAAATGTGCTACTGTCGTAGCTTGGAACAATCTCACTACAATGAGAGAAACGTATGGTCTGCAATCTACAATTAATTTAAGATATGAATGCACCTGTGAAAGTCTGCAGGAACTGGCGCGGTCACAAAGCTTGTCATCGGTTTCTTGCGAATGGCATGAATCATTCTGCTGAGATCACCGCTCTTCGATATCAACTCGGAGCGCGTACAGGTATGCAGCTGGAGTTCAATCTCGTGAAGCATCTGTTCCAATTGCTCCGTTTCTTGCGTGAGCGAATCCTTTTGGCCCATCAACGTCAGCAGCTTCGTTTTCAGTTGTGAATCGAGACGGGCTATCATCAGTTCGACTGCATTGCGAATTTCTCGCACGCGTTCGTCCTTGGCAGAACGCACCGATTCGACATTATGCTCGACTTCCTGCACGATGCTGAGAAGCTCCATCAGACGACGGCGCAGCTGAGCCACCTCATCCTTGATCTGCGTGATGTGCTGCTCGTATACCTCTTCCAGAGGCTTGAATGTATGCCCCGAATGAGTACCGCCCCACAAGGCGCATTGATGACAAATACAGCATCTACATGTCCAGCAGTAGACCGAGAGCTTCTCAAAATGGGTCATGCATCTGAAGTGAGAACAGGCAGAAAATTATTTACATTTTTGGGGCCCAATAATAAGGATGTCAAACGTACTTGTCACGGTCGCCGTCATCACCTCTAGTGGAAGTAAGTGAGACTGCCTGTAAGCAATCCAGTTGTTGCGTGACCTCCTCCACCCATCGGCAGTTAACCAGCTCATGCAGGTGCAGGGACGCCCTACAATGGGGACATTGTGAACGCTGTTCCGTCAGCCATCGCCGAATGCAGATATAGCAACAGAGCTTGGAGCAATGAGGGCAAAGATGAGCATCTCTAAGTTTTTCCATGCAAATGAAACATCGAAACACCTCTGCTAAGGTCTGTAAAAAAAGGCAATGATATCAGGTATGTTTAGAAGTGCATCAGAGAACAATTATTTTTACGGATTCGGAAGTATTAGACCAACACTGCACATTCATCTTTTGCTGTTTTTCTGCTAATTCATAATCCAAAACCAATTTGGAATGTACAAGAGTGATTAATTATTCTGCTAACTTCAAATTTTGACATGTGGTCTGTATAAACAAACCATTTATCCATGGGAACCAATCATATAACATTTTTTTTATGACACTTCAACTTCATTTTTTATTTGTTATAATTGTATAATTCCAACATACCTCAACTGAATGATCTTCATTTTTATTACTACTTGCTGATCTACTTCTTGAAGTCATGTTGATTTTTTGCAGGCAGTGATTCCTTGATTTGCAGCCAATGAAGTTACAAGCAATACTGACTTCTCATGTCAGCAAAATATTCTTTGTTGTTGTTCCTCGTGCTAAAGACGATTTTCTTTATTTACCTTTTAACAGCACCACTTAATTAAGTCTCCTTTGTGTCCTGTAGTGAGTCATTCAACCACCTCACTCGCCTACACAACAACTTAACTCAAATTTATTTTAATGAAATTTACCAGACCCTATACGTTGAACGAATTCCGGTGGATATTTTAACAGCTACCTGCACTTGTTTGTTTTACACCTTCGCCATCTTTCTAAGAAACCTATTGAATTTTAAAACCATTGACATATGCAAATCTTCCATTCAGAACTTGAAATGAACAATCTCAACAATTTTACCTGAATAACCACAAAAACGTTACCATCTGACTTGGAATACAAAAAATATTACTGCATTTATGCTTTGATTCGTGAGTGAAAGAAGGGAATAGAGATAAAAGTCAAATACGTCAACGGGTCCGCGCAAGCGGACTCACTTTTATTCATGTCATTTTGGATCGGGAGTAATAAGCGACATTACTCCATACTCCACGTCTTGGGCCAATTGCAAAGACAATGCAAATATTAAGAGAGACAGTCTCTGCTGGTAATATTTTTAATATTTCTTATTCACCAGATCGTTTGTACTTTTCTGTAAGAATTCATTTTTTCCAATGTAACTGTATTTCTTTTTAGGTATGCTTCAGTGCGACAAGTTAGGACAAGAATATCATATAGATTGTATACAGGCTTTAAGCAGATAATTGAGTTAAGCTCTGTAGTCTACAAACTAGGAGAACGTCAAGAAGCCAGGTACATTTCTAGAGCATCTGCAAGCATTTTTTTCTGGTTTAAAATATCCCATATTTTGTAGGAGGTTGCTCTACAAATATGGAGAACATCAAGCTGCCAGGAACAGTTGGAAAGCATCTCCAAGCAGTATGGGCTTCTGCAGCAGTATATTAAGGTATTATTTAACAATTGATGTCAATCAACATATACAATATGTTATAAGGAATGTCATAGTTTTGTTTATTTTAGAATCTTTCATGTTTTTGTGGAGTCTGCTTGATAAATATGGGAGAACTTCAAGATGTCAGGGACATTTGGGGAGCATCTCCAAGCAGTATGAGCCTCTGTAGCAGTCTCTTAAGGTATTGTATTAGATTTAATTGCAATAAATGCAATATGTTATAATGTATGTCATAATTTTTTTTATTTTAGAATCTTCCATGTTTTCGTGGAGTATGCTTAACAAATATGGGAGAAGTTCAAGCTGTGAGGGATATTTGGGAAGGATCTCGGAGCAGTATGGGCTTCTGCAGCAGTCTGTTAAGGTATTTTTTATCAATTTATTTCTATAAACACATTGTTATTATGCATGCTGTGTCCTTATATGTTATCGTTATGTGGTGTGGCCTCTGACAATTTGTAGCTTTGGGGTCTTCTGTTCTAGCTCCTTTTTTGATTTTCAGTTTCCTTAATATTAAATTAAAATTCAGATTCTGTCATGTGTGTTGTATTTCTATAAATACAGTCTTAACATTATTTTATGTTTTGTTTTCGCTTGGTGGTTTTATTATTTCTTGGTTATGTTCAAGGCTGGAATCAACGGGAGTAAAATAGCATTTTATTCCCTCGGTATAGTTGGCCCGCTGAGTTTTGGTTTTACGTGCACCCTCCAAACATCGGGAATAAAGTGGCACTTTATTCCCCGTGTATAGTCGGTCCGCGGGATTTTGGGTTTTATGACAAGTTAGAAACTGCGGGAATAAAGTTACACTTTATTCCCTGTGTATAATCGGTCCGCGGGATTTTGGTTTTTATGATAAATTACAAACCGTGAAGTGTCACTTTATTCCCTCCTTCTGTAGTCAGTCCGCTGAGTGTTGGTTTTATGTACCAAAACTCTTTGAAAAATTTGCAAAAATAGCAACAATCTTTAAAGTTGAATAACTCGAAAAGTAATGGGACTTTTTGACTGATTTTTTTTGCGTTTCATTCAGAATTATTGTCCAAATATTTCTAGCAACATTTCCTGAAAGTCCTGAAACTTTTTTGAAAATGTGCAAAAATGTACC
>JARJDZ010003981.1:0-17405 GCA_030264555.1 Aleochara sp. GC000083 | reverse complement strand
GCGCGCCTAATAAGTTATTAGTTAATTGTGTGATATGTTGTTGAAGTGAATTGACTGACTGACATTCCAACAGGTTGCTGCATCGATCCATCCATCGATTTCGATCCAGACGATCCACATGGAAGATTTCGGTGAGTGATTCACAAATTCAAGTAGTAATTGCATTATGAAATTGTACAAAATTGCCATTTTGTCGTCCACTGTTTTGTTCAATTCGTCTTCAATTAATCTTGGCGATTTCGTTCATTTTCATAGTGTAATTTTGTAGTTGTAGATTTTTGTAGAATTTACGAAATGTGTGGTTTACGAAACAGCCAGTACATTTTTGTACACAAAGGGTGCCGCCGAACTGCGTCACTGTTGCGAGCTCGGTAAACGAACGCGTGACCAGTCTGATTCGTATTTCTCCCCTCAATTCTGGTTCGCGCGCGAGCACCAGTCCCGAGCGAGAATAACAAGTCATTGTATCGTCTTGTGCGTTGAATGATTCCATCATCTCTTTTGCTCCTCGTTCGTGCGATCGCGTGCTGTACATGTGGATCCAAGAGTGGGTCATCTATGAATGTATGTGTTTACGGTTGAAAAAATTTCTTTGGAGATGGACAGAATTAGTTTATCAATAAATAAAAAGGATTAAAAATAATATCATCAAATAACAATTGGAAATTATATGAGCATATTTATAGAATATCATCATTTATCAAAATTATTTCTGAAATAATAAATACAAAAATGTTCTCATTGATAATTCATTAAACTAATCTTTTTCAAGTCACTTTCGCAGATTCAATTTAACGAAAGAATTAAGCAGAATTAAAAACATGGTAAAATAAAGCGATTTTAAAGAAATAGAATTAGAAATATTGATAAAAAGGAACAATTAGTAAATGTGTGTATGGATGTCAGACAAAACCGAGGAAGAAATAAATTTCATGCTAACAAATAACAATAATACAAAATTATTTAAATTGCTAAATATACTTGAATGAATGTTAGCATTTAATTAATTAATTGCATTTATTCAAAGACACGTAGGCCTATTCGAAAAAAAGTTCGAAGAATGTCATCTAAAGATAAAAAGCGAGAACGCGCGCGATTTTTTGTGAGCTTTTTCACGTTGTGCTTTGATTCTAGCAAGCCAATAATTAAAATATAACTAATTCAATTAAATGCAATCAATTATTACAAACATGTTCATTAATTGTTTTTTAATTCAGAAGCTGAGAAGTCACTGCCAACGCAGATTCACAAATCTAGAGTTTATTAAATTAATTCTGAATTAGACAAACAGGTTGGAATTAAAATTTAAAATTAAAGCTATATATAAATAAAATAAAAATGGAAAAACAATAGACAACTGTAACCTTAAATTGCTAAATCAGGGCCATAATAATTTTAGAATTGAAACAAATTGATAACTCACACGATCAAATGGAAATTCAAAGTTCATTTTCAATATTGATAACAATACAGAACAACAAGTTAATTTAACATAAATGATACTAAATCAAAAATGCAGGTTGATGTAAACACTTTTAAAACTTCAAGCAGGAAAACTTAAAATTAGTTCAATTGACTTCAATTATATTTCATATAAAAATTAATTCAACGGAAGTATTTTGCAATTTTTTTTACAAATTTTAATAGCAAAGATTTAATTGAAACTCTTATTAATTAATAATATTTCAGATGAACATTTACAATAGAAAACTGGTACAATTATATTATATAATTTTTAAATAATTAATAATTTGATCACAGAAATATTTTAGTATTTTTCCAGATTTAAACAAATTAAAAAGTGCTCATAATATTTATAAACTGTTTGATGAACACTTCAAATAAAATACTGACTGCTTTTTCAATTACTTTTGAAATATGAAATCTGATGGAACTTCGTATTTTTTTATTGTTTATTTGATCATATTATTAAAACAGATAGTAACATTTGTTAATTAATCATATTCTTGATAAAGCTGTAGGAACATTTCAAATATGAAGTGATTTTCCAATTATATTTGGAACTTTGAAATATTGTGATATTATGAAATACTTACAAATGGCTTTTGTTCATATGACACAAACTTCTAACAGAATTTCTATTCTTTTTTGAAAAACTTCATGTTTGCTGAAATTAGTTTTAAAATAAACTTCCTCGTCGTGGAAGCTTCCACTGTACATTTTCCTCGCGCGCTCAGTTATTGAGTAATAACTTTAAACTTGCGCATGCTTGTAAATGTTAATGAACAATTCAAGCGAACAATCATATAAATTAGCGACAAAACAAGCAACAGCAATTGCAGAACATGCGCGCAACTTGTGCAACGAGCACAGAGCGACCGCAAACAAGCCGTGCAAGCAAGCGGCCAAGAAGGTAAAGAGAACATAAATTAATGATGTATTATTAAGAAATAAATCAGGCGTGAAAGTATTGCCGGCTCGCGATATTTCAACTCTTTGTGCGCGCGGCGCGAAATTAATGAGTTTTACTCGCGTAAATACGATTTTTAAATGGTCCATAAATAATTTCAAATTGCATTTGTCAAGACTGACGACTGAAGCGCATTCGTATCCGATTTTTTTCACTCGGTTCATGGTTCGGACGATACATGCAGATGAAGTTGGCCGCTCGTTAGTCCGCGATTGCATTGTGGATGGAATAATTAATTCGCAATCTCGGCCGTGCAACGAATGCATTCAATGTATAACACGAAGTCGCTGTTACAAGTCATGTACGTACACTGAACGCGCTCCTCTATCTTACGGTTAATTATTTTGAATCACATGCATGTACGAGTTCGGTTCGCATGCTGCGTCTGCACTTCTGTGCGAAATCATTCAACATGCACATAATAAAGCAGCACAACAAACACACGAACACGACGCGTCCGTTTTGCAAGGTGCATTATTCTCCAGCGCAATAAGGAGGCGGTGGCATCGATGATTGATGGCGATTTCAGCTCGGATTTACTCACATGTTTATTGCCTTGTAAAGAGCACGAATTGATTAACTCAATTACACATTAAAATACGTTTTAATTTGCAAGAAAAACGCATTAACATTGATTTGCGCGCCTTCATCAGCGCAACGCGCAACATTTTGCTCGTAAATTATGTACACTGTCATAATAACACATCCGCGCTGGCGATTCGATATGAATATTTAAGATATAGTCGCAATTTCCGATTGCTCTGCTCTGAACACATTCGCACATGAACAAGAAATTTCATACTCACATATAGCAATCTCTCCTCTGGGACCTGCTTGGACCAGAATTGAATGGCAAACTAATTGAATTGATTTACATCCATTTTCTGCAGTCATGTGGATTCAGTGATGACGGCTCTCTGCACAATTGCATAATTGGATGAATTCTTGATTCATGGCAGGCAGGATTTGCTCGATTCTGGGCTCGTCGTAATGCGATCGGCGATATTCTTAAAAATAGTAAAGTTTAAAACGTGGTTCAATTATTGAATTTTGTTAAATTTTTCAATTTGAAGCAGGAATTTTGTCAATCTATCTGATTTTAAAATCGAGAATTTGTTTTTCAATTTAAATTCACGATTCTCAGTCTGCTGAACGATATACAATCCAACAATTTAATAATTGGACGAATGAGAATCTTCGGTTATACTTTTCTTCTGGCATTTCAAGGCCCAATGTCGCTGTTGATGGCTGGAATGTGACCAACAAAGAACACGACAGACTGGCAAAAATAAATTTATGGGTAAAATATAAATGTAGCCTGCTCGTGCCGTTTTGGTAAATTGTATTGTGGGGATCGTAAAAGGGACTGTCTCTTTGTGGGCCCAGTGGTCGGGTTTGTTCTGGCGGATGGCCGGACGTAGAACAATGGCGCACATAAAAACTATAATAAATTCCCATCATAACGTGACAAGTATAAAATCGAGGAGGCACTCTCTGGTATGGTCAACGCCGGAGAAGAAAAGAAGTGCGATGTGTGGTCGTTTTGAGCTTGCTGCTGCTGTTGGAGGACTTGCGATGATGGCTGATGGAATGAAGAAGGAAGGCGCGCGCGGACGCGAGGCATTCGCAATCTACGTCGATCTTAAATTTCAATATGGTTTATTTGAACGTAATACAATGGTCGTGCGCGCGCCTGAATGTTCTAGCCCCCCAACAATGGCGCTCATAATTCATTTGCGGGCAAACTTATCGCCGCTGCGAGCGTTGCATTTTCAAATTTTCTGCCACATAAACCGCATTAAGATTTAGATATGCGCGTCGAGCGCGAATCGGCCCCGCCATTCTTTTTACCGCTCGCTTTTCTCGCTCTCTTCGTGCAACTTCTTCCTGCCGCTCCTTTTCTTCATTTTGCTGCGAGCAGCGCGGCGCGGAAAGGAGACGTTAAATTATGGAGTGTAAAAATAAGCGATATGTGCCTGATCCTTTTATTGCCTTCCACGGCTGTAAATTATCCTGCTGAAACAAGTACGGCGCGGCAAGAAAATGAGGAGCGAGCCCCCCAAAAACGGAGAGAGATTTATTCGGGGTAATATTTTTGCGCAGTCTCCGAGGCTGCCGCCTTTGCTGGCGAAATGTCGGCAATGCGCATATATCAAAGCAGTGCTTCGGCATTTTGTGTAGGGCATTAGCTTCAAACTTTTCAACCGAATTTCCCATAAACAATACATTTCCGCAGGACCTCAAGTTGCTCTCAGGACCAATTTTTTTAATGGTATCCCATTTCTTGTGGGACTGTTTCAATTCTTGGTCCAATTGTTTAAAAATTAAAGGAGCAAAATAAAAATTTGCTTTTTTCATCCTATTTTGGGTACCTTCCGTTATTACTTAATCCCGCAAGATTCGGGACCGTTACAAATGTTATTTTTTTGTTAAAATATTGTAAATGTTTATCGCATTTTAAGCTACCAACTTTTTTTCAAATTATTTTTTCGAAGCGCATTTCGCAAATGATTCTTTCAAAAATTTCTTTAATTCAATTGAAATTTGAAACTTTTCGATCCCAGAAATCTAAAACTAAAACGGCACTCGGAAAAATCAACAAAACAACACTTGAATAATTCAATTTACTAAATATCACGAATTTCTTGCACATCTTCAAGAATCTTCAGACGATGCTAATATTCCATCTTCACTCAACGACGTTCGCTTTCTTTTTTAATATATCGATGCGGGAGGGCGACATCCTCAATGAATTATGTGCCGCCTCTATTTACAACACGACTTCGGCGGGGTTCTGACAGGCGAATGCTAAGAACACGTTCCTCCTAGCTTCTCGCGCATAGTTTTTCCGAGGTGAAACTGCCAAGAAAGATGCGCGCGGGCGAGTAAACGACGAGACGACAGGAAAATGACGACAGGAATTGCTATTCATGACAGGAGCGCGTCGCGCTAACAGGAACAGCTGCTGATTTCCATCAACACTGTCTCCTGCCATCTTGCGCTCCGGGCGAGCGCGAAAGAGGACTTCCAACGCCTTGTTCTAATAAATCTGTACGATTTAAGTGATATATGCGCGCCTATCTTAAACGTTAACAAGTATACGCTTAAAAATATTATAGTAGACATCCATTATGCCAGGTTTTCACATGTGGCGAGCGCTCATAAATCACAGTTCTTGAGTGCCATGGGCCGCCAAGAGCGGGAATGTGAGGGAAAATGTCAGCTGGAAGATGAAAGTTCATTAAAATTTATTTCATTAAATGCCAACTTCTTTCATAAATATTGACTTTATGACAGCTCGGAAAAATTAAGAGAGTCATTCATAATGAATGGGATTAATTGGGGACTCATTTGTAATGTTGGCTTCTTGAGATGTACAAATTTTTATTTCTTATTTTTAACTCTTCATACTTTCGTGTCAACATAGAGCTGGTTAGAGACAAATCTCACATTCCATTTTTAGATTATGAAACTGAATTGCAGATGATAAATGTTTCTAAAATAATCTCAACGTATTCAGTTTTCGATTTTGTAATAAATTTGCCAACAAACTTAAATACTTTCCTAGAGTGGCAGATTTTCATTTCGATTCTCTGTAAAAATAATTCTCAATTTGAATTACACATTTGAATTATTTTAAGTAATTTTTTCGATAAACTTTAAATGATATTTCAGTTGTTCTAATCTTCATAAAAAGTTGAATATGTTTGAAGCTCAATAAAATTTTCTTGAATTCATATTTTCGAAACCAGTGCTTTTAGGATTATCATTGAAAGTGTCTCATCATGATATTTTTCAAATTATCAGGAAAGATGTTATATTTCGTGTCTCAAACAAAGTGAAGCCAATCTGCAATAACATAATGCAACGCCTTTATTTTGATGCATTATTTTGATTTAAAGCCAGCCATAAAAGCCGCCCCCGCATCTTCTCCGGAAAGAATGCGCACACATAATATCATCGTTGTTTTCGACTCTGAATATCCGCACATACTTTCGAAGCGGGAACTCTTGTTTTTATGTCATGGCCATCACACAAAGAATGGGGCACCCATCGACGACAACAAAGAAGAAACACCTCGAGCGCGTCAATTGTAAATACGAGCGAACACAAATGGAATGCAGATGCGTGTATCAGGGGCAGTTTTATTTTGACATTAATAATGCGCCCGCTATAAATAAAGGCCCTCCGCAATGTTTTCCGGGTTTTACGACGTCTGTATTGTTGCGGGAGCGACGAGCCATCGGGGTCGACAGGACTATTACTTTTGTACATAACTTCAAATATTTTCGTGACGTTCCCACCCAAACACACAAATTAAATATTTCCACATGTGCGTCGTACGGCCGCGAGTATATCTTCATTTGGACGCACGTGCTGCTGTTGTTGCGGCCGAGTACTCTTCGGTGGGTCCATGGTGTCGGTGGTTGGTAATGGGCAAGCGGACATGGCGTGGTGGAATGTGGCGCGCGCGAAATCGGGACTCGGGCCGTTATTCACCCTACTCGAGTAAATGGACGGGACGAGAAATCACTGCGGCAGTATCCCACGGTCGGTATTCCCACCCGTTACTGTATCCCAGTATCCCGGGAGATAGGGAGAGCTTTTAATTTTTAAACTTGAATGGTGCTCCTGACATTTACGGCCGTTCGGTGGGAAGTTTTTACGAGAGTGAAGAGTCTGCGCAATCTATACCAATAAGTTTATCATCTCGTAGTGGAGCACTTGAAGTCATCCCCAATTAAAGTGAGCTTTCCAACCTTAAGGTCGGGCGGGTGCAGGTCCATAAACACAGACCTTCTCGGTTTGGAGGAGTTTTATGGCCCGTGTGCCGTGAAGAAAAAGCAATTTATTTCCACCATGGACGTGGAATCGACGTGATTCGATCGCCGCATGCATCCTCCAATGATCCGAGCTTGTAATCATGATGATTAGCGGTGGTCGAAGTTGGTAGGTTCCCGACTCTAGCGAATTTACATCACAAGTGTCTGCAATTACGCGGTGCCTCCTTTCGCACACAGCCCGTCATTATCTCGATGTAATTGAGCCGATGTCTTCGTATTCATTCCGCCCGGCTTTTGGCTTCATCTCTTCGAGGGTCACAGTTAAAAGCCGTAATATAAACCTCAGAAAACACACCGATTGTTATCACCGCAAATGCGTATTAAGTCTAATATAATGGCACGACCATCAATATTTTTCTCGTCGGTTGGGATTGAGAGAAGGGTTTTTGATTGATGGAGAAGTGCCCCCGGGCGTTTTGTGGGAACACGGTTCCACCCAAGCAATTCAGAGTTTTCGTTTTGGCTTCTGGTCCAGTGATAAGAAATTCATCATCCGGGAAAATGGGCGGAAGGCTGGGAGGGAAATTTGAATTAATTGAAATTAAATTTGGATCTGTGATGGTTTCGTAGCAGCGCGCTGTCGATGATTGCACAAAACCAATCGACATTTGATTGCATCCCATTCCGCATTCATTCCCCCGTCGTTTTTGATTATTTCCATCAAGCCATCATCAGCACTCCGCCGATTTTCTCTCTTGTGTGAGTGAGTCTGCGAGGCGGCATAATAATATCCGGTAGTGCATACGGGGCGCGTTGTCAGCCCGAGCACCAATACATTTTCTGAATTAATAAATACCATTATTTAAATGCAGTTTATATCGACGTGTTGATTTCATTGCAATCGGGCTGTAGTGGCTCGGCACTGTCAAAAACAGCGCACCGGAAGGGGGCATGCATATCGGGGGCTTATCGACGGGCGCTTTGATGTGCGATAATTAATCGTGGTCATATCATCATATTTTCATTCTCATCATCAAAGTCTGTCAATGTTTTGATTAATCGGTGCGCGTTTGCGAGCGCGCGGCTGCAGACAATGATGCACTTGGAACCGCAGGGTTTTCGAGCCCGTTCGTTCATCCGTACGTATTTCGAATCAGTGGGGCGTCCGCATGTGATGGTATTATTACACTATTTATGATTGCGCGCCGGCTGCGGGCCATGTGCATGTGCGGTGGTTCGATCCGCGAGATGCGTTATTGGCAAATTACATTTTATTTAGAACGTGCTTGCAGTATGCATCATATGCCCGCTGGCATGTTGATTAGCCGCGCGTTTGACTCGGTTCGCTTGTCACGCGCGCTTCACTAGTCGTCACCCTTCTTGTAATTTACTCCGCAGCTCCACCGCCCCCGCATTCTATATGCTGCTGGCCTGCGGCGGTGGGTGTGAAGTGGCTGGATGCCCGCATCGGACACCCATCCCTCAATTCGATCGAACTCTTGCGTCGCTGCAGACATCGCATTTTTGCTCGGCACTTTATTTTTTCCGCCAAGTACCTTATTAAAATTTCCGAGCAGCTGGATGTGAATGGCATGCAAATTGGCCGTTGAGGACCATGCGCAGATTGGTTGCAAACCCAACTATCATCACCCACCTCGATAAGTTTTGCTGACATCTCGGGAAGATATTTCTTGTGAGCTCTCAGTTGCCCATTGATGAGGTTGTGACGACGTTGGTATTAATCCTCTTTGTACCACTGTGGGTCATGCTAAAGATGTCCTGATATGAGATCTCATCACATAGAGCAAAGCTGTCAGTAGCTCGAGGGATTGAATTACAGATTGTTGTCTAGGTCGGTGACAACAACAACAACAAAGTGTATACGAGCGGTACGCGTTTGTGGATTCCAGATCACTTCACCACTGTGGTGATGTTGGTTGGTGATGGAGCCAGATGGTGCGGATCGAAGCCATCCACCATGAGATGCGGTTACACGACGAGGTGCTTAGTTCATCACCCTGGAAAACCGCTCTTTTGTCCCGCTGTCAGCGTGTTGCGCATTGACGGGATGGCATTCAACAAGCTGCCTCTGTCCCTCACTCTTCCAGTGCCGATTTTGGCAGGGTTCATCGGATTTCGCGTTGTGTGTGACGGATCTGCCATCCCGATTATGTTACCCGCCTTTTATATCGTCCGTATGTCGAATGCGATACAACGAGCCGTGTAATCCGGTAAGCATCCATTCGCAACAACATCAGATATAAATACGAACCGGTCGTTTTTCCGAGCACTTTCCGAGGAGCTGTGAAAAGAAGTGGTAATGATCGCCGAACGGGATTAGCCCGATTTATCACGAGTACTACATATTTGTAAACCGGGATTAATGCGTACACAAACCCCCCAAGTTTTCGGCGTCGAATTATGACAGCCACAATACCTCCAGAGATTTGCCGCCCATCACTGAGGGATGCGCACAAAAGGAGTTATTAACACGAGCGCACTGAAAGCGGTAAAAAATACAGATTAATGGCTGAAAGAATCTCATGGCAAACGTGCCGAGTGACATAGTACGCTTGCTGGCGCACCGACAGTCGAGTGATTACGAACAGAAATATGTGGGCATTAATCCGCCAACAGCTAATTAAACACGTTTGCTGGAACGCTACAAGACTTTCATCGCGTCGGTAACTTAAGTCGAGCGTGCTTATTTCCAGCCGCGACGATCGAAATATCTTCGGCACTTCTGTTGGCGGCGAGCGTAGCGTAATTCGTTTCAAATCCGAGCAGTTCCGGCGTTTCGACAACAACGTAACGGAACACGTTCAATGGCGATCATCGACTGGTCGGCAATCAAGTCTTCTGATGGTGTGTGTGTGGCCGCGTTGACTTTGATAAATGAGAGCTAAGTGTTTAATAGACTAATCGATATAAAGTGGCGTGCCGTTTGAGTGGCAGTGCCAGTAATTATTGTCGGTCTTCTCGAGCATCGTCCATCGACGATGAGTCGCCACTTGAATAGCCAGAAGAATATCGGAATCGATGTTTGCTCGCTAGGGGTGGTTATTTCCGCAATTGTTTATCCAGCTTCGGCCGTGGCGGAAAACTCGAGCTTCATTTCGTGTGGCAAAACCTGGGAAAGTTGAGGGCACCACATCATTTCGTCATAATAAATCGCCACCGCGTTGCCCTTAATTTTATCCACCGGATTATACTCATTACGTGCCCTCTTTGGTCTATAATTTTGTAAACAGTAATGTTATGTGGGAAGGACCTCGTGAAGCATCCGAGACCCCTCATCACACACTTTGAGCGACGCAACGTGCCAAATTACATTAACCTGACGGCGTAATTATAGTCCGCTTTACGTTTTCGGTAATTTATACGTCCCGTCATTTCTTTGCTTGGGGTTTGTGAAACAAACGCAAAAGAAAACAAGTAAATGTTCTCGATTACAGCGGCGAAGTTTCGCGATAAAATTGCGCAAATAAATTACGAGCGCCCCGCAATCCTCGGCCTTGAATGGGGGGCACCCAACAACTATTTACCTCGTTCAAAGTTATTTTATACGGCCACATGGTCGACGCGTCGAACGAATTGTGCCGGCACATGCAATTATTGCTCGTAAATCAGATGGCGCAAATGGAGTTATATTTGGACTTTTATTAGTCAACCCTCCTTCGTCGATATAGGGCTCGAGCTGCTGTATATAAAGAAAGTTCTTTACGACTTAAGTCGCGTTTCGCACTTGTTATTAATCGCCTTTCGGATTTCGAGCCACTGGCCGCCAGCCAATATAATAATTTATTAAACGTTTTATGCGTTTTTCGTCGGTCCAATCATTACACGTCGCCTTGAAGGGCGCTCATATCGGTTTCGGATTTGGATTTAGCACTTGGATCCTTTTTGAGGGTGGCAGAGTTAATGCTTTAATATATTGCTACGAATGACACGCGTGATAAAAGCAAATAGTAAATTTCGGCCCGACATTCATCATAAAAATGCAATATCTTATGGTTATTGTGTGGGCACTGGCTATAAAATGAAATGATCGTGGTCCACCCCTCTGCTTTTGATACGGTTTTCGCAATTGCCACCCCATGTGCCAGCTGTTTATTGCGAAGTATTTACCACGAGCAAATATTTAATCGCCATCAATGCCCACTTATAGTGGGTCATAACAATGCAGACGTCGATTGGATCGCCTTTGTTATAGTGTTCTGGGCTGTAGCTATTGTTGGGAATCAAGTGATGACATTTGTCATATTGGAGTCAATATTGCAATCGCATTGTGAGGGTGGAAATAGTCCTATTTTGGAAAATTCTTGAGCAAGTTAGGATATCATTAATTTTTCGCCTTAAATTTATCTCGAAACACAAAGTGACATGTAGATTAAAAAAAATGTTACCGGAAAATTGCAAGGCCTGACATTAATAAATCACCAACTGATGGTTTAATTAAAATCGAAATTGTATTCGTGCTTGCCGAGAAAATTAATGTGAAATGATATGTTTAAACAAGAATGGGTAATAGATGGTCGGACGGATGACTGATCCATCCATTGATCTGATATCAGTAAACCTGCGCGATATATTGAGGCGAGAGGCAAAATATAATAAATGTGAGAACCGCTGCGATTGAGCGGCATTAGAGGAAGGCCCCTGAAGCAAGCACACGGCATTTTATGCGACGACTGAGGGAATACATCAAAGTCTTCTTTCTTGCTGACAATACAATCTATTAATCCTTGTCATGCGTTCGGCCGCGGCTAATTTATTATTCGCCTCTTTGCCTCCACACACACACGAGCGATGACTATCCTTATCATCATTTGCTGCCGCTGCTTGCGCGTCGTTCGCTCCTCATCATATCCATTACAATCAATGGATTTGACTCTGTCAGGCTGACGATGAAAGCAGCACCGGCGAAACATTAATCATTAATATACTTCTCATGATGTTACACATTGTATGTGTTTTGTTCGATGGTGATGGCAGAGGAGCGTTTCACGCAGACTGTCTGTCATGCGTCGGAAAATATATTAATAACAATGATGACGACGATCATCATCGGGAATATATGAAGATACTTAAGTACACCACACGCGCGCATGAAGATACGTGGAAATGCGCGAGCTGGCCTTGCGGAAGGGACAGGATGACTTTCGAAGCTTCGAGGTTCTGCGATGCATTGTTCGATTATTTATTACATTATTAAATACTGCGCTTCAGTCATTAATCATCGCGTCTGGCGGCGTTCCACGATGTCGTTAGTGACTCGTTTTGTCGTTTGCAGCCATTTTTTGTTGTCTTTCCTAATTGATTACAATGAAAATGTTCATTAGCAGAAAATGTTAACAGGCGAAGAGGTTACGCAAATTTGTTGGTTGATGTCACTCATATTGTCATATTGTTATCCAGAATTCTTGGGCGATCACTGATAACATATTTATAGTTTCTCCTATTTGGACTATAAACTGACAAATTAAAACAAACCCAAGCACTAATTATTTCTTGCATGACCAGAAAATAATAATAATTACCCCCACAGTAGATAAAACACATAAAATACTGCATAATTCAAAGCTATAAAACAGAAGCAATTATTTGTGAAAGATTTCGACACGATAATTGTGAGGCTACATCCGAACAATTTCGATATAAAATGCGGGCATTAACGAGTCGACAGAAAATAATTTGCATCATACACCTATAATTAATAAAAGTCTAATAGATATGTATGTACACTCATACTCTGAGGGTATGTAAAACCCAGCGGGCAAATGCACGTTGATTGCGATTAACAAGCGTAACGAAGGCATGGTAATATGTTAACTAACACTCGCCCATGGAACCCATGGATATTGGTGAGTTTACACCATGCGATAGGTGCTCATCGCGGTCTCGATTAGATATGCGCGATATGTAAGCAAAAGTTTTTATTACGCAGGAGCGATCGGTGAGGGAATTATCAGCTGAAGCGTACTTATAATAATGCATATTTATAAATTCCTCTTCATTTCCTTCCTCTTCGCCATCGGTCGGCAGAATGATGTGAAGGTGCACACATTGACGCATTTAGTTGATTTAATATTTTAATAGCATCATCATCACACTGCATTTACCCCGGTATTACGTGCCTATTAGCCATGCAGCATGCACGGCGTAATAATAACATCGGCGATAGTTCTTGCAGCCTTAATAAAAATGCAAATTTCATTGCTGCATCGTTTTTAATGCGTCGACAACATAAAATAACATAATTGTTTTCACGTTTTGCTTCCATCGTTTTTTTTTGTTTGCATAAGGATGAGTAGATTCATCAAAAGATTGTTTAAGGCTGCAGGGATAGCGAAGACCGGATGAAAAATGTTATTATTATTAATAATACTTATTATATGGTATGACATTCGAATTTCTTATGTTCACATGCAAGATTTAACTCCGCTATACCCGTCCCAAGCCGGGGGCCTAATCATGAAAGTGATTAGGAAGGAGGAGGGTTCGAGGAGTAACACCTCGTTAAAAAACCAGGGTTCAACTGGCTCCGGTTGTTAGCACTCTGTAAGGGCTCCTGGTCCAGGATTACAGGACTTCCACAACCAGCAATTGATACCAAACAGTTAATGTAAGTGACATCAACATGGTTTTCAGGAAATGCATGACTCACAATATTGCTTCTTCTTTTACAGTCACGCAATCGTCGAATGAAAACTAATTCAGTTGCCAATTGCCATCTTCAAGATTTTTGACTCTTCAACTTCACTCAACTTCAGTTCAGTTCAAGTTCAATGGATACGATGATGACAGCTAAATAATTACCCATCAACTTCAAGAAGACCCTTTCTTCAACATCTAACTTCCGGTCCAGAGGGTGGAGGAGACCCTGGTTCCACCATCCCTTCTTACAAATCACATGGTATGTAACACATTTTAATATAATTTGTTTCAATTGATACTGTGCATCAATTTCATTGGAATTTGTTACTATAGACAATTGTCCTATTTCAGATAGTTTGCCAATAGTGATTTGCAGTCTGCAGTGCAGATTTGGAACATCAACTTCAAGTAAACCTTCAACATCTAACTTCCAGTTCAGAGGGTTCCAGGTTCCAGTAGCGCGGTGTTGCTACCACCATCACTTCATGCAAATCACATGGTATGCAACACATTTCAATAATTTGTTCAAATTGATCCACTGAAACAATTTTGTTGGAATTTGTTACTAATTTATTTGTTCTTTTTCAGATATCTTGCCAATAGTGATTTGCTGTCTACAGTGCAGGTTTGGGACTAGGTGTTTCAAAAGCAAAGGCATCAACGCAGACGACTGCTTTGAACATCTAGTCATTTATTTTTACTGTCTCTTTTTCTTTCTCTTTTCTGATAATGGGTTTACCAATAGGATTAAAATGTTAGGCCAATTACAAAGTAGGTTCAAATTTGTGGGAGTGATTTCAACCTAATTTTTTAATATTCAACATAACTTTGTTCTTTATGTACATGTATTCCGGTTTAGGCGAATAGATTAATCAAACACTTATTTTTCCGAATATGTAACATTTATGAGAACAAGATTCATCTCTTTTGCTTGTTTCAGATACAGTAGGGCGGTTTCGTGTATCGATTCGAATATCGCGCGCGATTTGCTTGATGATTTTCGGCCGGTATAAATCATCATTAACCATTAGTTTATCGCACCTGGAGAGGTAACGAAATACTCTGCGAGTTCGTGCTTCTGTTGGNACTGAGATTCGGGAACGCGTTCGCGTTTTGCTCGCGACAAACAACCCGGATAGCTTTTCATTTTCGTAAGAGGATAGTGCGTCCTATATCCCTTACATTTGCGATAGGGCAGTCCGCAAACCGAAAATGTAGTATAAGTATCCGAAACAGTATCGTTAAACAATAATTCGAGTGCGGGCGCGATAATTAACATTGACTGCAAAAGTCAAATAAATAAAATCCGTTTTCCGTAATAATCGCGTTAGATAAAACCATCCAGAGGGTTCCATCCTGAGGGCTCATCGTTGGACATGACTGTTGGAGCATCGCGCCATCGTTCTCAGTTAATGACGCCCGTTATCCCATTTTCTGAGAGCCGGAAATCAAGGTTTGTTTTATATATTTATATTTTCGCTAGCTTTGCAAATAGGGGGCCTCTTCAAGGTCCGTTCGTGGTGGAGCCGCGTTTTCAGCATTTGTTATCAATTAATCCGTATGGCTCAATCTAACATCATAACAATAATTAGATTTTTATTTTGCTGGTATCGTCAGAGTGACCATTTTTTCCAGCATCAAATCCCCGGGAGATTTGTCGTTATTTTCTTTTTGTGTCAACTCATTACTTCAATGTATTAAATAGTTTTGCATGAATTTACGTGCTGTGGAGATAGTCCCTTATAAATAGGCAAACTCATTCGTCATAAAATCATTATTCAAAACGTTGACAATGCAAATCTTCGAAAATTTAATTAAAATCATAACAAAAATGTTGACATGAGTTTGAATAAGACGCGAGACACAGTTCAATATGGGACACAGCTCTAAAATCCGGGTTTCCCGCAAAATCAGAGACGCTGGGTCACCTTAGGTATGGTCCATCATAACTTAGTCATCAATCGTGACGTAATAATGCTCTACTGCGAACCAAACTGCTTGTTAGATTGCTTGTTTGCTTGCTTGCTTTGCACGTTTTGATTTTTTTTCTACCTTTTTTACAATTACTTTTCTCATATTATCAGTAGTACTTTGGGGAGTTGTCGGGTTGGGTGTTAGGATGTCGTGCAAACAAACGGTTTGTGCCAATGTGTGTTAAATCTTAGGAGGCGTGCGAAAGTGCGTTTACCTTGGAGCCGGCCGTATGCCATCAAGATGTGTGCGGCCGGTCACAGGTATTTCATAATTTTGGGTTGGTTGCATATTTTCGGGCAAACCATTTGCCATTGCGCCGCTCGCAAATCGCCATCGCGGACGGATTGTATAATAGATGTCGCGGATAGTACGAAATCGGAGTGCGATTTGCAATTAGATGGAATTGTTTAGGCAGGGAACATAGGTTTCAAATTAGGTACGCCTTTCCCAGTTTCTTACGGTTTTATGGCCCACTCTTTGTGTAGAAGCCGTGGAGGGAGAAGATACCTGAAGATGCTCCTAATTTCAAATAGTGAATATATCATAAAGTGTCGAACACTGTTTTGAAAAAACGGATAAGGCTGTGGCAAGCGCTCCCTGCAATTTTTCACAAAGAGTCCATACCATATCTGAATTGCCATAAAAGTATTCGACACTATTTGCGTAATTTGCAAATTTATTGACGATTACAATCCCATTGTGAGTTTTGTGTACTTTTACACAACGAGGGGGGCCATATCACCCTCAGAAACTGGGTATTCTATAAATTTATAAACTGCCACCAAGAGAGTTCACTATAAAATGCTCCTTCTTCTGATAACTCTACCCACTTCTGACCAGTCTAGAACTGCTCAACAAAAATTGAATTTCCGTGAAAATCCAGAAATTTTCTTTCCGGAACGCGTTGCGCCTACTATTTTTTATAAATTATATTTGCAATTGCGCAGTGAGATTGTTTGTTGTAGGATATTTTTTTTACGATTTCTGAGCTTCTGTTATCGTGATCGGTACTATTCAAAGGATATATGTAGATAGATATTTTAACGCGCTTTCCACCGCTGTGATCGGTAATCCGGACTTCATCCCGGAAAAAGTTTTCCGGAATTGAAAATAATTTTTGGAATTTCCAACATGGGTTGTTCATATTTTTCGCGATTTCTGAATGTCTGTAAGCGGGGACCGATACGGTTCAAATGGTTTTCGTTTGATAATCTAGCGCGCTACTCGCGGAGGTAGGTAACGAATTTTAACGAATTATTTAGCATTTTGATTCATTCACTCACGAATCGAATTATCGTAACTTTTTCTTTTGCTTCTGTTACTTGTTAAAGTTATTAGTTTTAAGGATAGTGCCAGTACTTTCCGTTATTTTGTACTGTTTTGCTCGGAGTGGTGGTTGGGAGGACGAGAAAACAAAAATAAAATCTGAAGAAAATAACTTCATCTAATACATATATCAATTAGGAAAAGCATTCTGCAAATTATCACTTATTGTTTAAGTTATTAGTTTTAAGGATAGTGTCAGTACTTTTCGTTATTTCGTACTGTTTTGCTCGGAG